>JBBYHO010399845.1:0-26643 GCA_038382025.1 Adansonia gregorii
AATCTTGTTGTCTTCGTAAAGGAATAGAGATGGCAACTGAATGACTATCCTTAGTGCAGATGGGGCAGGAGTGACTTGAGGACACAATCGATTATCATATAGAATATGTGGTCTTCCGATGCCATAGGAAGGATTGTCCCCATCCCCTTCTGTGGTGTTGATGGATGGAAGGGCATCTATGGGTTGAATAGTCAAAGTCTGTTTCTCATCATAAAATTCGATGCTACCTTCCTTCATCAGTTTTTGGACCATGGCATGAAAACTTTTAACACATCTGACGGGTATGACCATGTAGTGTATGGAAATTGCAAAAATTACCAACTCTTTCCTCTTTCTTCTCGACCCCATTAACTACTTTGGCTCGTACCAGAATTTTCCAAACTATGTTCATTGGTGTTTTAAGCTCTTCCATATTTTTCACGATCTCGTAATCTTACTTGGCAATGAACATTTTTAGGTTTGTGCCTGCATGGGTTTAAGATGAATTGGCTCTCTTGTCGAACCTCGATTGTCATGTTATTTTGACTTTTCCTTTCTTCTTGCCCTTACCGGATTCTATTTTCAAAGCCTCATCCATCATCCCATAAATTATAACTACATCTGTAAAGTTTTTAGGTGTTCTTTTTACCATTTCTTCATAATACGATCATTGTAGCATGCTAATGAACCTAACGATTATTTCATTCTTTGCCAATAATGGTTGAATTTGGGTGGCCTTTTCCATCCATCCAAAGGCGTAATGCCTAAAGCTTTCATTTGCCCACCTCTCCATGCTCTTAAGAAAATGGCAAATCAGGACACCATCATCATTTGTTTTCTCCCCTTCGATGACATTAACGGAAAGGTAAGTGGGTTCATAACATTCCTCGTAGAATTCTATCTTGAATCGGTCCATCATTCCTTAGACCATTTTTAGGAATGACGAACATTGCTATAAATCATGCTTTTAAACATAGTAGTAGCAAGAGGACTCTATAAGTTCCTCTCTTGGGCTCATTATACCAACTTCCCTGAATGCTTGCCACACTTTACTTATTGGCATATTGACCTTTTTGACATCTCTTTTAATCCAACAGCCTTTCCCATCAATCATGGCATTTACCCTTGGTTTAGCGTGATTAAGGAATGGGTTGGCCCTAACATTTGGTTTGGGCTCTTACTTTATTTTGATTATGCCTCTTTTCAACATGCCTTGCATTTTTCTTTTAAATGAGGTGTAATTCTCAATTAAGTGTCCCTGTGTTCCAGCATGGTATTCACAGTAAGCATTCTCATCATACGAACTGGGGTATGGTGGAGATTTTAAGTCTAAGAACACTAGGGTAACCAATCGGTTGGCTAATAACTGATTATAGATCTTATGAGTATGGTAAAGAGTTAAAATATTCCCTTTCTCGGGGTGCTTGATGATTACTTAGGGCTCTGGCATTGTTTATGCTGTGAGGTTGCCTACTTGGAGGAGTGTTTTGAACAGGATTTGGTGTGAGGATGACTATTGGAACGATCCCAGTAGAGTGAACTGCTGATGTCATTTAGTAGGGGCTAAAACTCGAATACAATATATTTGAGGCATATACCCTTTGAGCTAAGCATGGATATTAAGGGAACTTTGCGGTGCTGCGACTGACAGCGTTTATTTCTTTTTCCATTCCTTTACTTGTTGGTTTCTAAATTGACCCAGATGATTCTCCCATATATATTTTCCCATTTTTGATGGAATTATCAATCATCTCCCCTAATATGACTATATCATCTCTAACTAAGCTACCTAAATTTGTTCAGTGAGATGGCAATGATGGGTTTGCTAATTTTGGTGTGCCTAATCAACTATTTGTTGCCATTCTTGCTTCTATCATTCTGAGGCTCGAACTAATTCATCCACCTAGTTTTGGACAGCTTGTAAGGACTACTTTAAGCTTGGAACCCTGACTGCTAATGTTTTGCTCTCAACCTAATTTGCTCTCAAATCTCAAACTTGAGCTTCCAATTGTACATTTCTCCTTTGATAGTTGATGCAAGGGTTCAAGCTCTGACAAGCTTTTCTTTACTTTCTTTAGCCGCTTCTCTCCACTTATGTAGTTCTTTTTCAAGGGTGGCAATTTCTATTATCCACTTGATTGAAGACTTGCCTCGATGTTGTGATTTCTTTGCTTCATTGACAATCACATAGTCTTTCCTTAGACTCTTGAGATCTTTTTTGAGATGATTCTACTCATTATCAGCTCGTTTTACCTCACCTTCACATAGATAAACGTCCATCTCCAATTAACTCTTTTCCTCTTTCAAGAAGGCAATTTCCTTGGTAAGAGTTGTTTTTTCTTATTCGAATTCCCATCTAAGTAATTTAATTTTAGAAAGGAATCCTTCATCTACAGATACAACAGCAGACGAAGGCAAGGCATCATTAATGTGACGTATCTTGCATTCATATACCTTAGGGTCACACTGCCTCCTCTCCAGTGTCTTTCCATGCAATGAGTTTCTCTGTAAGGCCAGAAGGCTAACTAAATTTTTGACTTATAATCCTACCCATCATATTTGAGGTCACATACCTCTAGGTCTTGAATAAATAGGACAAATTACTAACACAAAAATTGTTAAAGGACCAGAATAGGTGCATAGCTGGTATTTTCTAATAACCCAATGAGTGGCACATAATTGTAATCATTATATTTGTTCATGATGGTTTATGGTGAGAATCAGGTGACCATCTATGTCACTTCATCCCAGTTTAGATTCTAAAGTTTCTGGATCCATTGTTCCTTAGACTTTTTGCAAAGCCATTCCTTCTCGGAGACCTTGGAGATAAGAATAAAGTTAAGAAAGAAATTGTATGGCCTCTTCTTTTTTTTAGGCAATGGTGGCTAACAAGCCACAGATGAAGCATAGGTGCACATCCAATGAAATGTTCTATCCCTATTTTCTTACAAAAATTAAGGGCTCGAATGGTTTCATGATGATAGCAAGTGCTGGGTTAATGTTCAACATAATTGAGAAATGAGATCCACCACCATCACTTTGACAAAACCTAGCATCTTTGGGAAAATGACTATGCCATATATCACCAAAGCAAATATATCTTGCAATTTTTGAACGTCAACGGTATTTGCCATTGCCTCTTTTAAACTAGCCCATGAAATGCACTCACTATTTCCCTTCTTCTTGATATGACCTTCAATCTATGTCTCGGGTGCATTAAAAATCTGGGCTAATTTTTTCTTAAAAGCTGGAGGATTCAACGCTTTGCCATATATTCTATCAATCATGGCCCTCTCAATGTTGAACACGAAGGTATATTCCTCTATTGTGGCGGTCACATCCTTATGGTTAAAGGTAAAGCATCGATATGCGGGGTTCCCAAATTGTGAAGCGGCTTGCAACAAATTAACATCTAAATAGACCTAGAGTAAAAGGGCAATGTCCCCGTATCTCTTTGTGAATGATTCCTTCTTGGTACTATCCCAATTGGTCCATATATATTTCAGATCATGCCAGTCGTTCTGATGATACCCTGTTTTTATCTTTTTGTGCACTATTAAGATACACCTAGGTTTTAGGACATCCCTATCTTTACATTATCATCATGCAAACTAGGCTCGAACTTCCTTGAAAGATTTAAACTCTGAGGCGGACTATTACTTCATGATAGACATTCTTTGGTAAACACTGTACCATTGGCCAATTATCCCCATGGCAATAATAATAATGAAATGATGCGTGCATGCAAAAGAGAACAAAAAAAGATGATAAGTTAGTAGTTGTATAAAAAAATAAGCACACAAAAGAATGAAAGCAAAAAAATGAAAATGTGACATAAAAGTTTACCCCAAGAACAGACAATATGATGCATAGGGGCGAGCATAATAATCGGACAACATCACAGTGTATCTATGCTTAGATTGCCTATACACATGGTGATACAATACCACTTAAGGACAGGCCTAACCAAACAAGCAATGATGTTCATTCATCATTATCTGTGTTAACTCATCAGCATGGTGACTTATTTTGGTCAGATTATGAACTTTTGGCATCATAGGTGTGAACATTCACTCATCATCACCCACTTACCAAGGGAGGGTGAGCTATAGAACATTATAGCATACCCCAAAGAAATGACCATAAAAATAACATAACAAATGTGAGCAATAATGTTCACCTATCATTGCTAGTATAATATGGTATACAGGAGTAAAGGTAAGAAGTGTTTCCCCAAGTGACCCTATTCTCTGGGTTATTCTATCAACATTCAGGTATGGTTTGACATGGTTTGACTCATAGGGCTTACTATGTGAGTTTAAGTAGACACCTAAATAGGTATCTGAATTGCTCTTCCATCCGGTAAGGATAGCGAGGCACCCCAATCCTGGGCCCATCATAAGTTTAACAGAATGGGTTTTACTTGGTGGATGTATTTCTTATGCAAATGCGAAGGGTTACTCATGAGAGACATAGGTAATTTACATCCCAGAAGGTCTTGCCATCCCTATGTAGAGGGTTACTCACGAAGGCAAATGGCTCACTTCTTCCGAATAATTAGGATCCTAGCCTCAGCATGGTGTTTGATGGGAATCTAGTGTAAAATAAAAGTGCATGGTGTGCGCTGAGAAAACTATCAAATCTTTTCATTCTACTCCATATTATCGTACTTATTTAAATAAACATTTATTCAAAAAGAAGGTGATCCCTAAAACAAATTATAAAATAAAGGCATAAAAAGTAAAAGATTATAAGGAAAAATAAGAGGTAATTAGATCTAAATAATTATGGAAACTGAAGAACCAAAGACCAAGCAAGACATAGCTAGTCAAAGGCCTAACTCTTTAAGTTTTTCCCCAGTAGAGTTGCCAAGCTATCAATATTCCAGTGCCCGACCTCTATGAAGTTTAAATGATTTGAAAGGTCAAAGCACACTTGACTTAAAAATATAATGATGTTTGACATGAGTGAGTGAAAGACTGTCAGACGAATTGCTTATCCAACTAGTCTTTGATGACCACCACGAAGTAGGGATAAACTTGAAGTCACCATCGATCATTTTAAGTTAGGCATAACCGGATGCCTATTGAAAATAATACCAGAGATTCATCGTTTTGGGTTCAGGAGTTGGTTACATGTAAGGAAGGATTAGCACCTCCACGATGCTCAAAAATCAGTAACATCTAACTATATCTTATTTGAATCTCGGTTTCCTCGATTTCATTTTTATATTATTCAAATATAAATCTCTCTAATGCATGAAATTTTATAAAGATACAAGTTTGAGTTTTAATGAAAATTTATAACCTTTACACCTCTGAAAGGTGAAAAACATAAGGTTTTTGATGAAAATGATCTTCGAATGTGTTTAAAAAAATCAAATATTTCATGTCTGGCACTGGAGATATACCGACAGGAGATATCGTTTTGTGATTCTGAAAATGATCTTTAAAGCATGAATGCCTAAGGCCCTTACAAAAGGAAATGTATTGGAAAGGTGGAAAAGAAAACAATAAATAAATCCATGCAAAATACATGAAAATGAGGGATGATCAAAATGTTTCTTGTAATTATCTTTGATTATTAATGAATAACCAAGATGACAAAATTAAGATTTTGTCAGATTTAGTGGAAACTTAAAGGGAAAAAAGTTTCGATGACTTAAGGATGTCCCGAAGAAAAGGTGTGGATTTTAAAAGGAACATGGAAAACGGGGTTGGAGTATCCCCTCAGAAGGGTAGGGTTGGAGTATCCCTAAAGGTGCAAACTTGATGTCATTTTAAGGTAAAATCGAGGTTGGGCTATCCCTAGAAATGAAAATTTGATGTCATTTTGAGGTAAAAGTAGGATTAGAGTATCTCTTTAAAATGGTGGGGTTGAAGTACCCCCCAAAAATGAAAATTTGATGTCATTTTGAGGTAAAAGTGAGGTTGGAGTATCCCCGTAGAGAAGTAAGGTTGGAGTATCCTTGAAAATAAAAATCTTTGACGTTAAGAGGAGTAGGTCATATTCTTGAAAATAGGAAATCTTTAAAAATCAGGAGCCAAAGGTTTGGCTAAAATGTTTCTTTTTTTGTTTAGCCTTAGTCCAAGTCTAAAGGGCTTAGGTTAGGAGAATGAGCTGAGTAGATCATGATGCCTTTGAATGCCTTAGTAAAAACATTTCAGAAATCAGGTCAGAAATAGAGAACAACATGGTGTTATTTCTCTTTCTAAATTTATTTTAAGCTTATCCACAAGTTCTGAGGGGTAAACGAGGTATCGTTAGAAAGGTAACTCGATGAAAATTAATGTAAAAATATTTTAAAAATCTAGAAAATCATCTTTTAGGTGGAATTAATTTTTGAATTTCAACCTATCTCGACACTGGCAGCATGTACAGGGCAAAGGTATGATAGACTTTGAAAAATCATTTTGAATACGTCCGAAATTGTTAAAATGTGAATAATACCTTTCTGAAAGGGAATTTCATGATCTCCATGGGAAAAATATTTAAGGGATTCAAAAATGTTGTTTGCTGGGTCGAAATAGCCCAAACAGTAAATTGCTTGCTGGATCTAAAGGTTTCGGATAGCAAATATTTGAAAAATCATAACTATTTCATCTGAGATGATCTAAAAGAAAATGAGACATCGTTAGAAACCCTTCAGGATAAAAATACCAATACATATTAGATAAATCATTTTTTAATTGTTAATAATTTTTCAAGACTAGGCCATTATGCTACTAGAAAAAAATAGGGGAGATGTTCGCTATTTTGGCTTCTTTTTAGGTTGAGCTCGAGCCATGGACGTTCAAACATCTGTAACCAAGATAAGAGGTTGACATAGGCATCATGGGTTCATTCCACAATCCTAACGCAGTTTGGGATGATAGAACAACCCATTGACCATGCCACTATGAGAGTGGTTGGCTTAGGACCAAGGGTTCACATTTTTCAACTAAAAGACTTCATACATTTTTGGAAAAAACTAGTACTCTTATACTCATTCTTCCATGAATCCAGAATTGAACACTTGCTTTGCCTCCAAGGTTGGAAAAGCAATTTCATAAAAATCTTAAGCCCATGTTATTCTCCACGTATGGGAGATAGCATGTGCTTAACTTAGGGATATTTTTGAAATCAAGTTTTCTAGCACGCAAGCATGCATCTCAACACAAGCAAAGTACCATAAAATGATGCAAAATATGGAAGACATATATGCACATGCAAAGATGACATTTTTCATAGAAGAGATGACAAAAAATGCATGGGGATGATGGATACATGCATGAACATACTTAGGATGAACATGTTTAAAACTGTTTGCTAACAAGGCATTTTTATTTCATGGAGCTCATCAAGCTTCTAGGAAATGCATAAGCATACTTATGTCATGTTGAGATACATATTTTAAACATGAGTTGAAGACTTGAATATGGAAGGAACATGGCAAGAAGTAAATGGGCAGAGGCTATCCTGGTGATGAAAATGCAAAAGAGCTTAGTTAACCAAACAACATAAAGGCACCAAGAAAAACATCAAGATCCTAAACTACCACAATCAAAGCCACAAAAATGCAAGGGAGAGTCCTAAGGTGGCCATAAAAGCATTAAAAGGGTTTACTAAGATAATGTTAATGACAAAACAAAAACTACAAAGATCAAGGTAGAGGGGATATACCAAAAAACTTGAACTTCCCTCTTTCTCAAATTAGTGGCTGTAGGCTTAATTTTTTCCTTCTCTTTGCCATTATTTAGCAAGAAAAGGTTAAAAGGAAGTAGCTTTTTTGTGGCATGGTTGATGGTGAGGCTTTTTAAGGATCAAAACATGTGGAAAGTTAGGTTCTTAAAGGTTTTCTAGTAGTGGTTTGGGGTAGCTATAGGAATAGAGGTTGGTTATGGGTGAAAGGTTATGAAATAGTGTTTTGGTGAGCTTTTGGAGTTAGAGTTGTTAGAAGATTTATAAGGATGGGTGAAGAGTTTGCTGGGATTGCTAGAGAGCTTTTTTTTTATAGCTAAGAGAGTTTTTTCTAAGATGTTGGTTCTTTTTTTCTTGGTTTAGCCCCTTCTTTTAAAGGATAATGCAAAGTGCTTTTTTTGATTTTTTTTCTGCACTAGGGCATATCTCCAGCTGCCATGTTCAGTTAACTCCTTTTTTATTGGTTCTGCCATGCTGAGCAAGGAGGCAGAAAGGCTATGAAAGCCTGCAAGCTAGAGATATGCCTACCATCATCTTACACCCATATATTTTATGAAAGTGACATTTGCCATTAATTGTTTGGACTCCAAAAATTTATTAGAATCCATTAATGAACCCATAGTTGAGGTTTGCAATGTTATATGATAGTCCTTTGGTGCAAAAACATGTTTAAATCGGGTTTTCAGAGGCTGAAAAATGGCTCAAACTATGCAAAAATATCTTGGTGTATTAATACAGAACATGTTGTATCCATACATAAGTTACATTTTGCTTTTGAGTATCAATACAATGAGTTATGTATCGATACTAAGAGCAAAAATTGTTTCCAGTCTTGAGACTTAGAGGCCAGTATCGATACTCTTTGGATTTGTATTGATACTCATCCTTTTGTATCGATACATTTTGCCAAAAATCACAATTTTAGCTATTGCTCAGGCTTGTATCGATACAAACATGTCAAGTATCAATACCACACCTTGGGTATCAATATCGAACCTTACTTTCTCGATACTACACATCGAAATTTAAAATTTTGGTAATGCGAAAGCCTCGTGAAAGTGTTTAAGCACCCATATGACCCGCACATACCTTAGGCTCCTCGAGTTGTCTTATCTTGGTCACAAAGAGAGGAAAATCGGCTCATGTACTCACCTGAATGACTCTGATGACACCCTTCAATGCCTCATTTTTTTCATGTTTCTTTAAAGCGGTCCTTAGGAATTTTAGACCTTCCCAAAAAACTTTTTTACCCGGTGACACATTGCCCGATGATCATCCCCCAGCTTTATTTCCATTGTTTTGGTTTTGTCATCTTTTACCTAACTCCTGGGATACTGAAAACTGGTTTGGACAAAATAAGGTATCTATAAGTTTACAAAGTGGTAAAGATGGAATCTAAAATCCAAAATAATTTCACTAAGAAAAATTTCACGAGCATGATCCTCATGGTACTATAAGAAATTCAAATAAATTACTAAAATGATCAACTTGACACTTTGCGACATAAAATGTCAATAGAAATTTTTTTCTTGATTATTTTTTATTTTTTAGAGTGCATATTGACATAAATACCACATAGGTATCGTTAAAAATATACGATAGTTAACTTTCCAATTTTAACAAAAAATTCACAAAAAAATTCCTAAAAATGGAAAGTTTGACTGTAGTAATATCCGCAAAAACACATTTCAAAATTTCACAAGTATAAAATTAAAAGTTAATTATTTTACCTTAATATACATATTTTTTATTCGAGATTTTCTCTTCATGACCTTCGAAATGGAGCTAATTTTATCACGTGCACCTACGATCATTTAAACATATTTAAATAGGTCTTGAAAATGTACATTCCCTTACGAAAAATTTACCTCCATTGAGACAAGTGCCTAATTTTATAGCATGAATATTTTTGGACTAATAGGGAAAAAAGCCTAGACAAAATTAGGTGTGTACAATGATAAGGTCAAAAAATATTCTTGGTTGCGTTCCCTACCAGCTTATCATAGTAGGGGGACGTAGAGTACTTACGAAGAATATTGTAGTTTCTTTTTCTATCAATGGAGGTTGAAACTTGAGAGGGCATGTCTTTCCACCATTATGCATATTCTTTGAAAGACTCTGTAGCTTTCTTTTCCATATTTTGTAGAGTCAGCCTATAAAGTAACCATTTGGCCATGTGTTTATACTACTGCAAAAATGCATTTTAGCCTATAAAGTAGCCATTTGGCCATGTGTTTATACTACTACAAAAATGCATTTGCAAGATCAGTCCAACATTGGATCTGAGTGCGACTCAAATCATTATACCATCTGAGCATTGATCTCGATAAACTTTCTTTAAAGCAATGAATTAGGAGCTTATCATTCTAACCATACTTGGCCATTTTCTGAATAAACATCTTAATATGTGCCTGTGGAGATCTAGCACCCTTATACTTCTCAAATTCAAGCATTTTGAATTTTGGTGGAAGGACCAAATCTAGTACCAAGTTAAGATCTTTGACATCAACACTGTTATACAATTTAGCGCCTTCTACAGCTTTTAGACTATTTTCAAGGAGTTGAATTTTCCTTTTCACTTCTGTTTTAATCTACTCTTAGTCTTTCGATTTATGCCTTTCTTCTTCATCAGCACTAAAGCCCACTGACTCTGTTGGTGCGACTGTGATTCTTAGATCCACCATTTATATAGAAATGTTAAGATTAATATGGATGGTCGATGGAGGAGATATATTTTGTAGGCTGACTGACTATGTGTCTTGAACATTAACAGGTTATCTTTCAGCTTGTACCCCCAGATCCTTTACAAAAGTATTAGTAATAATGTTTAACTGTAAGGGATCTGGCTCCCTTGCCATAAGTAATTCCATCATTCTGGTGATCAGTAATTGCATTTCTTCTTGTCTTTTCATTATAGCCTGTTGGGCCTTCTTATGTCTTATATCTAATTGGTTCAATTCTTGCCAAATAATCTTTGGCCATTCTTCTTGTTCTATACCAACTATAGTGTCGATGAATGGGTGGAGGTGCAGTGGTCTCTTTGGACTTGCCATATTAAAACCTTAACAAATTCAAATTTCTTCGAGTTAAATTTTATTTGTGAATTGGTGAAATTAATAATTATGTATGAGCATATTTATCTATGATGCATGGCATGAATGAATCCACTTATAGGAGTGCTTGCTTTAACAAAAGATTCCAAAATCGAAAATTTTCATTAACTTTATGAAAAACTATATATTGAACATATAGGGTTTACACCCAAAGAAAATCCTACCTTGATCATATTGTTACGAAACTTCCTTTAAAACTGAAGTACAGTATGCCGGTGTTCCCCTACGAGGTTAATTTGGGTCTATGGGACTTTAATTTTTTTCTACCATCTTTCTTGCTTGGATGATAGCTAAACTAGTTTGCTCTATGAGATAATCAAAGTACGTCTATTGGCCTTCAAACTCAGCTTGCCATCATTGGAACTCGACTTTAGCCCACTATAGCTTATCATCCCAATGTGCATCCTTATTCTAATAAGCTCATATCAAAGCACAAACATCTTCTCCTCTTCATTGAAATTCTAACCTTATCTCTATAATAGTGAGTAGTTTAAAGTCATTTATTCTTTCTAATAACCCTTTTAACTAGAATAAGTATCTACATGTTCTCTTCTTTCTCTCTAAAAAACAGCCCCTCTGATTTTTCATTCTAATGCCTTGGATTTTCAAACTTCTAATTCGTCAAAAAGCTTTTGCATTTCTTCTATGATTCCTTTGGAGGCCCGTTAGAGCCTCCAAGTATCTTGGCAAGTTTTAGTTTCTTGTTTTGCTTGACCAATCATTCTCCACTAAATTATACTTTGCCTCTATTCTTTCCACTTCTTTCATTTTTATTTCTATATTCATTCGAAGATAAGCAACTTCTTCTTGAAGTATTCTATTCTCTTTATTCATTTTTTCATTCTCTAGTAGCTTCTATCTTAACCAAATTAACCTTAAAAGGCATGATAGGTTATGGTTGAATATATACTTGTGGAGTAGCCGTATCGATGCCGAGAATAATCAATTCATATCCACAGACCTTTCCCCAAGCATCATAGCCTTGTGTGGTCTAATTTGTATACACATGCATCTAGACTCATGTCCATCCCTCCAACGCAAAAAGGCTACTTAAAGTATTTTTTCTATAATTCTCACCCTGATATACTAGATCCATGGTAGCTATGTTCAAAGTCATAGAAATGAACTATGGCAAACTATACTGTTTCTAGACCAACAAAAGTGCATACCCTATAGTGCCCCATATATCAAGTAAAGGGATGCAAAGTAGCTCACCATATCGATAAACAAAAGGTTTCAGCAAGAACTAGAGTGCTCTCCAAGTTATATTATTAGGAGACAAATTCTACAGTGTTTGCACCCATTGATTCTTGGTTTCAAATTTAAGCCATTACTTATTAATAAACTTTAAAGAGGATACAATAACAGAAATAGAGTTTGACTTTCTCAGCATTGTTAACCTAAAAATGAATTTGGCCCCAAATATACAATACAAAACACTTCTGAAGAATCTACCTTAACCTTTTCTTGGACATATGTTTATTGTTCGGATCATTTCTACTAGAACGGCTGGGCCTAGATGCATATTTTTTTCCAACCAACTAAACAAGTCTACAATGGTGGCCTCTACATGCCTCAATATCCTCGAAAAGAAAACCCAACCATATATAGCCAACATAAAAGCATCAAGGGCCTTTTACGTGTCAGAGCATTTTTTTAATGTAATCCTTTAGAAACTGCCCTAAAATAACATTAGTGTTTCCCTTTTGTTCGATAAATTCGCGGTTTATCTCTAAGTCTATATCAAGAACTTTACTCGATTTCTTATAAAAGCTAGTCGAGTTGCATTTCTTGCAATAAATGGGCTTTGTCTCTAAAAGTCCAAGCCTAAGCGAGGCTGAGATCTCTTCCATAGTTGGAATCATATAATTCTAATTAAATGAAAAACACTGAAATGATGGATCCCAAAACTTAATCATGACTTAAATAACTGCTCATCAAATTGTACTTTAATAAGAAGTGCGATATGTTTTTATTTCTGAATAAATCGAGTCAGCTTAATGTTTCCCCATTGATCCTATATCTCTACCAATTCTCTTAAATTATTTTGACAGAGATCCAAATGTGTAATTATCGATGATTCTAACACATAACTCATTAATATGCAATCCTCATACTTTTTTTAATTGAACTCTGACTCAAAATGAACTTCCTCGAAATCCCTGGAAATAATCATTGCATGCACTCGTTCAGCCATAAAGTTAAATGAAAATTAATCTAAGTTGAAATTTTACATTAAAGCAAATGTCCTTGTATGCATATTAGGAAAAGAATGCACCAAAAAAGAAGAAAAAACAAAAAACATAAGTCAATATCCATAAGAGGTATAAAATTTCAAAATAAAAGCAATATAATTATGAATTAACTGAATAATGAAGATCATAAATTATTCAAACAAGATATCACAGTTATAAAAGTAAAATAAAAAGAAAAGGGTAATTTTGTCCCTTTATGTGTCTCTAACTTTTGGTGACACCTAAATTTTGGCATGGTTTCGGCTGAAAGGTTAGTATGGTTCACTATATATGGTTTATATCAGACCTCTAAATAGGTTTTCAAATTCCTCGAGCCCAGAAAGAACTAACAAGGTACCTTATCCTTATCCATCATGGACTTATGTCAAAATAGGTTTAATTTGAATGAGCATGCCTTTCATGTTCGTAACAAGGCCAACATCTTGAGCAGACATATGAATCTACACCCGATAGGCTTTTCGCTGGCCCAAATAAAAGTTAACACCTTAAAAATCAAAGCTATTTTCCCCCTCCTAAAATATTAGGTACCTATGCCCCTTCCGTATCTGATGAAGGAAAAACTACTGCACATGTGCACTGTGTGTGCCAAAGAACAAAATTACCATTTCATGCCAAAAATAAAACCAACATTTCCAATCCCCAAAAGACAAAAGTAAATACGAAAAGATTAGTGCAAAATAAATATTAATATAATGAACAGAAAAGAATTTCTTAAAAAGAGAATTTTAAATTAAAATTTAGTTAGCAGATAATTAATTTTAGGCCTGACTCTCTAATGTCTCGAACGAAGTCGCTAAGCTATCACAACGTGGCCTGGATATAAATCCTGACCGAGCCTAACGTAAATGGACCTAGCTCCTACATTTATTGATATATCACTACTTTATATTCTCTTATTTCTTGGGCTATATCATTATCGATATTTTCTTATTTTCAGGGACTGAATGGTCGAGAAAAATCGCTAACTCGACTTAACCTTAAATAGTTATTATGAAATAACTATTTATTTAGAGTCGCCATCCATTTATTTAGGCTAGGTGAGATTGGTCACCTACCAGAGTTTGTATTTTAAGGGTTAAAAAACCCTAGAATACTAACATCAAGGTCTACGATCGCACCGGGGATTCTATAAAAGGGTTTGAGAGTCAATTATAGTCACAAGTTAGGATCAACCTTTTCATGATGCCTGAAAATCATTACCTTATTAATTACATGTTAAATTGAATTTTAATTTTTATTTGGTTTCGGCATATGGCATTTAGTTATAATTCCTGAAAGAATTTTATGAAATAAATTTATTATTCTATATTAAGAAAATCGGGTTTTTGAAACTTTTGAAAATCAAAATCTCCTACATACCCTACCGAAGGACCAATGAAACACGAAAGTCTTTTATTGTTCTCTTTTGTACCCCACTTGAAAACCAGAGGAATGCAAAATGTTTAAAAAAAACCAAAATATCTTTTGTATCCCGCTAGAGGGTAGATCCCTCTCATACTCTAGGAGAAATTTCACGTATTACTTTAACTTGGAGACATAGTGTTATTTTTCCAAAGATAAATTTTTAATTTTGTTAAAAATATTTAGAACATCCTAAAACCCATTAACAATCTAAAATGATGAACCTATTCCTAATGTGTACGTTCAGCATAAAAGTATCCTAGTAATCACATAGGACTTGGTTTTAAAGGAAAAAAAATCAAAATGCCTTTAGGGTATACCTTCAACATGAAAGTATCTTGATAACCCTAAAAAACTAAAAAATAACCTTAGAAGAATTATCCCAAATGTACACTTTTGGCATGAAAGTATCTCAGTGATATATCAGACTCAATTCTAAAAAATTACCAAAATATCCTTAGGGTATATCTTCGATATGAAAGTATCTCAATAACCTTAAAAAAACTCAAAAATAATTGTAAAAGGGTAAACCTGTCCTAAAGATACACCTTTGGCATAAAAACACCCCGACGACTATGCCGAGCATGATTCTAAAGAAATTATCAAAATGCCCTTAGTGTAAAATTTCGACATGAAAGTATCTCGATAACCCTAAAGGACATAAAAAGGATCACAAAAGGGTGAACCTATCGTAAATGTACACCTTTGGCAAAAAAAATCCCAATGACTACCTAGGACTTGGTTCTAAAAAAATTAACAAAATACCCTTAGGGCATACCTTCGACATTTAACTATCCTAGCAATCTAAAAGGACATGAAAAGATAAGTAATGGTGATTTTTACACTAAATGGGTAATTTAGATGATAAATACAACCTCAAGAACAAAAATTACCAATGGAGCCCTAAATTTCTCAAAATTACATGTTAATCCCAAATTGACTAAAAATGCTAATTTTTTTCATTAAAAATACCTGAAATGGGTAATTTGGATTTTAAAGAAACCTAAAATGCAAAAATAACATTAAGTCCTTAAACTTTTAAGAAATTGCATTTTATACCTTAACAGAGAACCAAAAGAATACAAAAAGTTTTAATATATTTAACACCTTATCGGAGGACCAAAAGAATGCTAAAACTATTTTAAAATACTCTAGATGAATAATTTCATGCTAAAGATGACTATTTTGACCCAAAATGCTAGATTTTCCTAGTGGCCCCTAAACTTTTCTAAATTTACAAATTAGCCCCTAAATAATTAAATAATAAAATCAAGCATCAAATAAACCAAAATATCATAAAAAAATCATATAAAAATTCACAAGCAAGGTTCAGCCACCTTTTTTTAGCCCTAAAAAAAAATTTTTCAATATTTATACAACATTCCTTAAACTTTCTAAAATTACAAAAAACCTCTAAAAATCCAAAAAAAATGGATCTTACATGACAAAAATACATAAAACACTTTCTTAAGTATACATGGGAGTTTTGGCCAAGCATAGCAAATGACAACACCAAATTTCCATTTTCATTTTTTTAATTAGTCCCTAACCTTTTTATATTTACCAAATAGTACAAAAATAAACCAAAAAAATCACCAATTATACAAGCCACAAGGTTCAGCCAAGATGGAATACCACACTAAACAAAAATTTTCAAACTCAACAATCATATATTCTAGTTTTATTAGGCACAAACTAACACATCATGTTAAGAATCCTAAAAAAAGTAACATGTCTCTTGAACATATAATGAAGAAAACATTAAAGAAAATGGCATACATATAATGATAAACATGACAAAACTAACACCATTTCAACAGTAATGTCAACCCATCAACAATAACATGAACATCTAAGAAAAACAAATTATTATTAAGAAAAATCAAACATAACTATTAAAATCAAAGAAAATGGGTCATCACCATAATGCTTGCCTTTCAATATGAATCAAAGTTAAAGAGCTAACATAAGATTTTGGCTCACCAAAAAGAAGAAAAATGAATGAAAGAAGACAAAACTTGAAGATTATAGAAAGAAAACTACCTTAAACTTTGAAATTTTAATTAATTTTTTTCTTATCTCTTTCTTTTAAGCTTTCTAAATCCCCCAAATGCAAAATCCTCCCCCTATTTATAAGGGGAAGGATCGACCAAGGGATCAAAAAAAGATATGTTAGCCAAAATTTTCTTCATTTTTTTATTTTAATTTATGTCTTTTGTTTTTGTTTTATTTGCATGAAAGGAAGAGATTGTTTTAATTTGATAAGAAATTTGTGATCATTCACAATATTTATCATGGTTACATTGATAATATCAACTAATGTGTGCTTAGAATCCAACTAAATTGGTTTAGAGAAAAAATGGAAATCAACTAGACTAGTTTCCATGAAACTAGTAGAAAAGAATCAATAATTAAAATATAATTAATAATTAATAATTAATAATTATAAACAAAATTTTGGGAATGAAATAATAAAAAAACTTGATTGGAACTCCAAAACTCATAAAATTATACAAAAAAATCTTTATAGAGAAAAATTGATATGTGTATATATATATATATTCAAAACTCACAAAATTAATGAAATTTTTAAAAACTGATTTAATATGAATTTAATAAAAATATTTGATAAATTTTAAAAATTAAAAGCTCAAAAAAATCCAACAACAAAATTACAAAATAGAAAACTTCGTAACTTGAAAAATGAGAAAATCCATGTAATGGATTTGAATTATTCAAAACTGATCTTATGAAAATTTAATGGGAATATTTAAAGAATTTTGAAGTTCAAAACTTGGAAAAATTCTTTCAAAATTTTAGAGATAAAGGAAAACTCATTTTTTAAAACTGAGAAAATTTTATAGAATACATTAAAAATTGTATAAAATGGATTAAATGCAACCTATTATCCAAAAAAATTAATTACCAAAAATGAAAAAGGTGAAATTCTAAAATCCAAAATAAATTTAATCGAGAAAAATTTTACGAGCATTAATACTCATAGTATTGTGAAAATTTAAAATTAATTAACAAAATTAACAATTTGGCACCTCGTGATAAAAATGCCAATACATATTTTTTTTTGAACATTTATGACTTTTTGGAATGCATATTGGCGTAAATACTAGATAAGTGTCAGTAACAATATACGATAGCCAACTTTTTGAGTTTTACGAAAAAATCTTTAAAAGTTCATAAAAATAAAAAATTTGACCTTGATATCATCTGTAGGAATGATTCCCAAAATTTGACAAGTGAATATTTAAAAGCTGATTTTTCTCTTAAATATTATCTTTTTTTCCAAAATTACTTTTTGAATGGCACATTTTCTGTCACGTATCAATACGGTCATTTATGTGTAATAGAATAACTTACAAAAATGTATAAACTACCTGACAATGATTGAACTTTATTACTATGATAGCTATATTCTTGGTCTCAAGTAACAAAAACTACTAAAAAGGACTCGAACGAAATTAGGTGTCTACAATGTCGTGATAGGATTCAGTCCTCATTGAATAAATCATTAATTGTAGAATTTGTTCTATATTATGGTCACATTATTCTCAAACATACACTTATAATAGATTGAGAAAACTAAACAGCCAATAACTTATGGGATGCAAAAATAATTTTTGAATCTAATTCCCTTTAAATCTACACATACACCACTTAATGGGAGGCATTTATGATTCTTTAAAAGTTAAAGATCATAATTTGACTATGTTAAAAATGCAATTAGTGGGAAAGTGTTCCAAACTGGAAAGGATTGCAAGTTTATACCCTAAAGGTCATAAACAAACTCTTTTGTTTAGGCTCACAAAAGGATTTAAATTTTGATCATTAGCTTGCAAGCTAATAAAAGATTCCTAATAGTTGTTAAAGTAATAACTGAGCCATATGATTGAAATTTGAGTCTTTTTATGATTCGAATAGTTAATGAATTTGATAATGAGGCTATCATGAATATGACCAAAACATGTTCTCAAAAGAGTACTAAAGCTTTGTCCAAGTTGAGACATGATTGCTAATTCAAAGAGTTTGGCATTGGATTCGTTAGTGATCGGCTTAATGCAAGTGTGAGATTTTAGTATATACCTTAGAGCCAATCAGATTAGATGAGGCATTGAATAGCCAATAATGCAAACTAATTACTTTAGTTAGTGATTCCAGGTTTTCTTTCATGTTAGTTGCATGATTGATAATTATGCAAACATTAATTAGATGAAGCCCATGAAACACAATAGCCTTGCAAAATTAGTAATTTGTTATGATGATGAGATCTTTATGTATCAAATTCATGTTTCAAAAAATTTTCTTAGTCATCGTATTGTCAAGACAGGGCATTGGCAATGAATAAATACTAGCATATGTTAAGTCTCTATGTATCTGATACATGCAAGTCTTTGATCTTATAAAAGTTGAAGTATATAAATACTTAAGATAGCACAGAGGTACTTGTTTTACGAAAATAAGTTCACTGAACATGGCCAGTATGAGTCACTCAAGTGTCCATGAATTATGTTTTCATGTGACAGGCATGTATATTAGTCCTTAAACTTGTGACACTAGGTCATCTTGTATAGGGAGTATCTTGCTTTGGCTCCATCACAAACGAGTCCATAATAGATGGATGCTTGTGGTAGAATGGTTTTGGGTATGGCATGAACTATACGAAGGTGGATGGTGATTTAGAGAAGATTAACCACTTCAAGTGACATCGAAGACATATCTCATTTGTTCTTGGCTTTGGTTAACTTGATAAAGTCATTAGCCAACACATGATGAATTTAGGAGAAATTATTTCTCTAAATTCAAGGGGTTAACCGAAAATTACAAGAACTAATATGGATTGATACATGAGTAGACATTGCACCATGGTTATGATTTTTTTATGATATCTGGAGAAAGAATCAAAGTACACGAGAAGGCTGGTTACTAAAAGGTTTCTTAAAGAGGTTATATTCACTTTTTCTATATGTCGGGTGGCCATAATGCCTTGCTATAGGTCAATCTCGATTTATAAATATAAATACACTTAATTGGGTAATTATGTTTATTGTTGTTATGATGGAAGTCTAATGGGTCACACATAATAAGATAATCTATTGGATTAATAATGGGGTTTAATTAAGTATGCCTAATTAAATAAAAGGTATAATGATTAGTACTTAATTAAATAAGTACAATTAAGAATAATTTAAGATATAAATTAGATTTATGAAATCTAATTAGAGATGTTTTAATATCACAACAAAGATAATATTTATTTCTAAACATAATTTTAGGGCCAACAAATTGTATTTGGAAAATTGAATAATTATTTAATTAATTATTTATTATTATTTACATAAAATAAAATTTTTCTTAGGTTAGAAAATTTAATTATGAATTAAATTATCTAATATGAAAATTGAAGAGTTAGGCTAAAAGGCTTAATTATCAAGTCAAAGAAGTTTAGTTGTGAACTACTACAAGTTGGGCTTACTAATAGGCTTGGCACATGGAATAACCATCTTTGGTGCACTGTTAGGCTAAAAAATTAATTAGTTAATATTAAAACCCAATTTTAGACAAGCTAATTACAATAGTTTTAATTAGGCTTTAAGAAACACTCTAAAGTAAGGCCACCTTCTGGGCATGTTAGTAATAGGCTTAGTTGACCCATTAATCAAGCCTAATCTAGCCAGAAGTGTATTTAAATACATTATTAAGGCTTTTTGATTGATAAGAAGGGATATGAAAACCTTGGGCACTAACCTTAAACTTTCCTAAGAGGTTTTAGCATAATCCTATGCCTCCCTAAGGTTTTTTTAGGCCTTCATGATTTTTTAAGTGTTCTTGAATCGTTCTTAACACAAAAAAAAATAAAAAATAGTTTCTTGAGAGACAAGTTTTTCAAAATCCAAAAATCCTTACTTTCCTAAGCCTGATTGTGTTGATTTGCATCTTAAGTAGTCAGAAAGTGTTTTTGACCTCTACAAAAGATACAAAATTAATTTTCTATCCTAAAATAATCAACCAAAATTAAGAATTATGAGTTTTAGATCTGTTTATTGGAATCTGTAAAAAAAGAGCTACTTCCCTGTAGAGTTTTTTTCTTCTTCCTCTTGGCACAATTGGTATAAGAATTGTTCTTAGATTATTTTGAATCTAAACCTATTGGCTATATATCTTTTGCTTGAGGCTTGAGAAGCCTTATAACTAGCACCAAAGAACCATCAGACCTTATAAAGACTCTAATAGGCAGATGTGTGGATCACCATTAAAGGTAAAACATTTTGACTACTTTTAACTTCAAGAAGAGATCATAGTAATCAACCTATGGTGTGTTCGTGAAGGGATCAATATGCTTAGAATTATGAGGTATGATTTTTATCAGATCTTTGTTTTAAATTGCAATCAGATCACATGTACATCTTATCCTAAGATCCTGAAGAAATCCATGTGTTTTTTTGTTTAATGGTGCTGCATATATTTAATTCTAATTAAATTTTTATGCCTATGTCAATATGCATAAGCTTAAATTTTCTATTCAAATCCAAATTGCCCTTGTCCATTTTTCCTAATGATCATAGGTCATGGGGATTGTTAGGCATTTGTCTAAGCTCTTGTCCTCCAAGTTAGCTTCCCCATATCAATGAACATTTTGTCTTTTTTGCTTTTTAGGAACTTAGGTACCCATAAGATACGAAATAGTCCCTCAAAGCTCGTATAAGGACTACCTTTTTGTATATGTTAATAGCTTAAAGGATGAACTTAGGTTCCTCTTACATTCCTTTATCTTGGAACTTTCCAGTGCTTATAATAACTCCATAATCCAATTGCCTCCTAACTCACCGAGTGTAGTTATTATCATTATTCATCTTAGGGAAAGTGGAGAAAGTAGAATTGTCTGTCAATGTCTTTAAAGCATTTTTCATGCTAAAGATGAATAGAGAAAAAGAGTAAATAACTTCTTATTCTTGAGAGTGGAAGAAGTTATTTGGAAACCATTTATCCTCTTAGAAAAAGTGAAAACATAGTTTTTTCACCATTATTCCCTCATAGAGTTAGGCTAGTAGCTGATTTGGACCGCATAGTGGTTGTTTAAGAGTTTAGGCATCCCCTCTTATTCATAATGGAAATGAAAGACTTTGAAAGGCTAAATCATTATAAAGACATAAACATAAGAAGACTTATGTCAAATAGGGCTATAAGAACCTTGGCATCTAGCGATAACCAAGGAAGCACAACTTACTTCTTGCTTCTTTATCCATAGCATCACTCAATATCCTTTTATACTAATGTGATTTATGATTTTTCAAATATAGCTTCTTTTAATGCAAACATCCTTCTTGACACCTTGTTTAAGAAGGAAAATACTACCAAGGGTGCCAAAAAACATTTTTGTCTCCTCTTCCTCCAACTATAAATATGAGAAAAAAAAAGAAAGCAAGATGTTACCAACACTCCATGGATTCTTCGCCTATCAATCTGCCACCTTTGATACCGACCCAAGGTGATGTTTCTAAATTAGCATTTTTTGGTGTCATATTTTTTCCTTAAGTTTTTGATTTATTCTTTTTTTTTGTTTTAGTTACATATAGCCCTTTCGCCACAGGTTCTAGTATTTGGCATGAGTTAACGAATTCCAACATTGGCATCACCCTTTTATTGCAAGCAGAGAAAAGTAATGTGAATTTTGTTGTGCCGCACATAACCATAATCTAAAGAATGAGTCTCATTTCTAATAAAAAAAGTAGTGGAACAGAAGTAGATCTTCCAATTACAAGCATCATCTTCTCTAAGACCATTGTTAGGTTAGGTTTCTCTTCACCTCTTTCTCATCCCTCAATCGATGTTATTACTATTCTCTTTGGCTTTTACCTTACAAGTGCTCTACATTATCATTGCCTTGGCTTCCAAGTATGAAGAGATTAAAGAACATAATGTCCATTTTGTGTCCATTCATCCAAGGTTGTTGGTTAGGCTAAGAAAGTCAAATATAGGTTAGACAAAGCCTTTGTGTTGTCAGATTTTAACCATGCTAGCGCAATCACAATAATTAATATAGTGATAAAGTAGAGTGTCCCATAAGGAATTAATACTAAATTTGTTAAATATTAAAATTAAAATGGCATACTCTTATTCAAACAAACTATTAAAAATTATAACTTAAAACTAAGTATAATAATAATAATAATAATAATAATAATAATAATAATAATAATAATAATAATGATAATAACAATAATAATAAGAATAATAAAACCAAATAATAAATAATAGAAGTCTAGGATTATAATTTCCCTCAACACTTTATTAACCATATTCTCTTAACTTAGCTAATAATAATGAATTGCTAACCTAGAGTTCTAATTTATTTATAAGTATCTTCCAATAGGCTTATAAAAATATTTCTCCTAACCAATTTAATATACTCTTATGCAAATTGAATTAAAATAAACTCATTAAGCTTAGACTCTTATTTGGTTACATATGGCATGCTCGTATATTCCTATCTTACATGAAAATCAATTCATCCTAATAAATGAATATGAAACATATGCCATTCAATCTAGGTTTAAACACAAATTTCCCTTTTTCAAGTTTATTAAGGTTGCCAAATCAATCTAATTGGTGGTCAAGTAATAAGAAGCTTTAGGAACAAGATTGAACAAACAACTCAAATATCATTAAATCAATAAAAAAATAAAATAATCTAAATTACATGTTAAATTCCATTATAACCCTAAAAAAATAAATCTAGTTCATAATAAATATTCAAAATATAAAGTCGAAGAGTTTCACCATGATAACTATTACAAGAAAGATAGAAAAAGTAAAGAGAAAACTATGATTGGCCAAATCTTTGATCGTCAAGTTTCTCCAAAATCTCTCTAGCTTATTAAATATTATGGTGGTGTTCTCTTCTTTAGAAAAATGGAGAAAAATAAAACTATATAGTATTTAGGATATATCTAAGCTTAATCTTAAGAGTCCTATTTATAGGCAAAACCCTTAAGGTAAAAACTTGGTCTCTGGATAACTTGAACATATTATTTTTGGAAATTCCCAAACATAATCACTTTGCTTGAATGAGTCCACTTTACTTCTTGATTAAGTTGTTGCACATTTGGAAACTGCTTTGGGACCTTCAAAAATATGAAAAGTATTTAAATAACTAAGTAATTAAGGAAATAAATAATAATAAATTAAAAATAAACAAAATTTAAATAAAATAATACTACTATAAATCAAAATTTAAATAAAAATCTCTAAAACTTAGCTAATTTAATATGAACAATAAGACTAAATGACTCTATTTTATAGAGTTATCACACCCCTAGACTTAAGATTTTGCTAGTCCTGAAGCAAAAGAAAACAAAAAAAAAAAAAGAAACAAAACCAAATGAATGAAATGAAATAAAATGAAATATGAATCAAGATAAACGTCCTTAAATGATAATTTCCTTAATTTTCCTTAAAAGTTACCTCAATATCTCAACTCAAGATAGATATCAACATAATCCTAATTCTTGCTTCGACTTAATCATAAATCTAAATGCTCCAAATGGATTTCTAGTGTGTCTACGTGTGTAAACGATCCCTTTACAAATCATTGCATACAAATTAAATAAATTTATGCCAACGTAAACTTACAAATTAATACTAGCTTTTTATATGTTTGCTTTTGTTCTCTCTCTCCACCAAGCTTGTAATGAAAGGGTAGGGTAAAGGTAGGATAAAAGATATATTTCTATTTAATCTACCTATAGACACTTTTCATTATTCTAAATCTTTTATCGAGCCTTTCACAATAAGTTTAACGTATATACCCTTTTTATGACCCCTTTTTTTTCACACCATTTTATTCATTGCACATTTTTGCTATGTTTTTTTCAATTTTTCTTTTTCTTTCTTTTGATTTTTTTCATGCTTCACCAATACAACACAATTCAAACATAGCTCACTATATTTTCTCAAACAATGCCAAGCTCATGCCTATGTAATGAATGTTGATCATGGTTTTTCTTATTAGGCTAGGCTAAAATATGTGCGGCAATCAAAAGAAAAGGATGTATCAATTAGGCTCAAATGGGGTAACTAAGGATATAAATATATAAAGGTATGCTTATAAAAGCTCAAACGATTTAAAGATGGCCTAAATCATCTCCTCAACTAATTGTTGTCTAGGATTTTGCCTTAAGAAAGAATCAAACAAATTCTAGGCCTCTAGATATAATTGTAATTTACATAAACATAAATAGTCTTCAAATTAGCAATACAAATCAATGCAAGAGATTAGTTCTTCAGAATTTTGAAAATCACATTCTAACAATGAGAAAAACAAAAGAATCTAATCATAAAATTAAATCATGCTTATATTTTTCCAAGAATCAAGATAAATCAATAACTATGTTCTCATCATTTGATAAGGATTTAATCATATTAAGCATAAACATCTCAATCATACTAGACTCTTAGAAAAAAAATACAAAAACAAAGATAAAAATAAAAAAAATGCAAAAATCAACTATTAATTCAACACTAGCAAAATAATAACCTCGTCCCTAAACTTAGAACAATTGATGTCTTCAAGGTTTATAAATAAAAGAGAAAGAATAAGAAACTCCCCTTTTTTGATGAAAACTTCCAAAAAAATCTCTAATTTTCTTTTTCAACCTCATCATTTTTGCCAAAATATGTGGGAAGTTGTAAAAGAAAATCAAATAAAACAAAGTTATTAGAAATGATGCTAAAAAATAATAATAATACTAAAAATATTTTTAACTTTTCAAAAATTTTTTAAAGTAAAAAATTAAAAATTAAAATCTAAAAGCTTGTTACATCAGCGCTAATGGCTAGGTAAAATAAGGATTTAAAAATGAAAATAAAGGTGAAAATATACAAAAAAAAAAATTGGAAAAGGAGAAAGAAGGCTACTAGCACTGTAGAACCAAGATCTCGATGCTGCAACTCATAACTAAACGAGCAGTGCGGTGCCCTATGCTGGGCACTGTAATGCCCTAGAATAGGATTGAATCTTACCTGTGATATTTATTCCTTTATTACTTGCAAAAGATTTCCTTTTTAATAATTTTTGTGCATCTTGGCATCACAACACTAAGAGTTTGGCACGTGACACCAAGATTTGAACTAAATGGGTGCTGTAGTGCCAATTTAGGCACTGCAACACTTGACACTTGTTTTTTAGATTACTGAAAAATAAAATAAATAATGCTGAAATAAAATAAAATAAAAATACTAATGTTAAGAAAGGAAGAAACTTGGGTTGCCTCCCAAAAGTCATCGACTTTTTTCAATGTTATTTTGGGTAGGCTAAACTATTATATGACCTTTGACAACCAAACTTGCTTCGCCAAATATGTTTGAAACATTGCCCTTTCACCTTGAACTTCCTGGGCCATTTTATTTCGACAATTAACCATCCTAATGCCCTTTCATAGTTTCTTAAGTGTATCTGCAAGGGCTGCAATGAGGGTGGTTTTTTAAGAAAAGGCTTTAAAGCTGACATTGCATTACCTGAAAATCCTAATAGTTTAAATAGAGAAGTGAAACTAATAGAATATGGTTATGCCTCCAATAACTTCAAACACCCAATAAATTCAATAGTATCCCACCCAAAAATTGAAATCAAAGATGCCTCGAAAGGATCGACCGAATAACTCTCTATAAACACCTCACTGGATGCACTCTCCACCACACTAACTACACAGTACTCATTATATTCTTTAAAAAAGGATAATGGTGGATCAGACTAATTTTTTTCTTCTTGAACCTCTTCATCATGTTTATCAACCATAATTTTATTTTCAGGCTTGATTAGTAATTATGGTTGCTTGTCCTCCCATTCAATCTCTTTACCAATGATAAGATTTGTCTTATTGTCACATGAGTTTCCTGAGGGCAATTGCAGATGGCATCAGCAAGTTGGCCCATTTGTGTTTTAGGATTCTTCAAAGATGCTACTATAGTCTAAATGATAGCATTATGGCTTTCATTTTTCATCCTAAGTTCCATAAGCAAGTCTTCCATTGACAGCTTCTTTTTTAGTATAAAAACTTGAGCATATGATGGAAAACCTTGATGAAAGTTTGAATCTACTAAGCATAAAGGCTATTGAGTGTTACGCTAAGCAAAATTTGGATTATCACCCGAATTTCAACAATAGTTGTCAGAATAAAAATAGTCCTGCTACCTACTGTAGT
>JBBYHO010400176.1:0-26638 GCA_038382025.1 Adansonia gregorii
GGGTTTCAAACCCAAGCCACCTTATAAAGTGGGTTATTTGTGACCCACAAGCTAAGCATGAACTTGTATCATAAAATGACAAAAACAAATAAAAAGACAAAAAAAAAAGAATAAATGGCCTAGGTTTCGAGCGCAGGCCACCTTTGTAAAATGGGCCACCTATGAGCCATACGCCAAAGCTACATTTTTGTAATAAAAAAACAAAAACAAATGAAAAATAAAAAAATGAAAAAAGATATTAAAAAAGAGCATGGCAGTAGCTCTGTTCATTTGTAGCTGCCATGGATCTGGTTCCCAAACCACCAACCGTTTCAGCTTTTCTTCATGCATATAACCACCAGAGAGGAAAAAAAGGGAGCTCGAGGGAAAAAATTTTCAAGAATTAAAAAAAAAACAATACAAGCTTTCAAAAAAAAACACATAAGAAAATCAAAAACTCAAAGTGGGGGGTTTTTGTTTAAAATGGTTTCGGTGTTTATTTTGAAAATCCAAATGGTGAAAAGGAAGATCATATAGAGAGAAAGAACATACTAGATTTGGCAACGATCCAACGGTGAACGACAGTCAGATTTATGGTAAAAGGTTTAAACTTCTTTCGTAGATTTAGAAAAATCTAAAAATATCTAGAAAAATCTGACTCTGGATTTAAAAAGAGGAGGTTGAAAAGAGTCTAGAGGCAAACTTTGAGAGCCAACTATCGACGGCGAGTGGCGACTGTTAATGGTCGATGCAATGGCTGGTCACCAGTTTTTATGTTTTTTTCCTTGCTATGGTCTAGCTTTTGGGTGAGGAAGAAGAAAGAATGAACAAAGAAAAGAAGAAGAAAAATAAGGAAAAAGAAAAAAAAACCAAATCAAATGGCTTGCATTTTGAACCCAAGCCACCCATATAAAGAAAAAGACAACTAGCCACCAAGCCTTACCAATCTTCAAACATAAAATGTAAAAAAATTCTTAAATTTGTATTGGGACGTGGTGTGCCATTTTATGTTTAAGGTTGCATTTTATCATTATCAAATGCTTGTTTAAATATTTTTTGATGATATTTGTTCTATGCCTTTAATTTTTAATATTATTTATTTATTTATTTATTTTCTTTTTATGATACTTGTTTGATTTGATAATATATATATTTGTCAAGAAAAACACCCAAACTTAGATGAAGATTAACCTAAATAATAGGATTAATCTTGGTTTATTATTTTTCACAAATTGACAATTTAATCTTAGGGTAATATTAAGCTATTTATGTTGGATTCAAGGTTAAAAGAAGCAAAATATTCTTTTTTTTTTTCAAATATAAAGTCCTTTTATTGTCAAAATTTGTTCATGCCTTGAACTTTACTTAGAATCCTTATGTTTGTCGCATGGTCAACGGGCTGTTTTATCATCTCGAGCTACTCTGGGATTGTGTAGATGAGCTTATGAAGCCCATGTCACTCACCAGTTTCTACCATGGATATTTGGATGTCCCTAGCTCAAATTTAGTCTGAATAAGTCCAAGAAAACCAAAAATTCCCCCTGTTTTATGCTGGCAGCACTATATTCATGATTTAAAAAATTATTTTTGGACCATAAATAAATTTTCACGAATTTTCTTGCATTTTTTTTCCTATGAGGGCATCGAATCACTTTTCCAATGGTGTCTTGTTTGCCCTCAGATCTATCCGGATGAAGAAGTTACGATTTTTTAAAGTTTTACTATTTGGAACCCTAGGAATCAGCAATTCACATTCTATTTGGGTCGATTTGGCCAACCAGATGATTTTTTTGGATTTTTCAAATATTTTTCACAAAAAGTTTGTGAAATTTGCTTTGCATAAAGTTATCTTTTATGATTGCATATGAGTCTAGAATGATTTTTTAAAGCTAGTTGCCCCACTTCCCCTGCATATGCTGCTAGTGTTGAACCAGTCCCTAATGTGAAAAATATTTCTAACTAGGAGGCAATTTTCTTGGATTTTTGGAATAATTTTATATTGATTCTTATTGAGTTAACTTTCCAATGGTATCTTACATGACACCTAGAACCTTCAGATCTGTCTAGAATAAAATTGAAAATGGGAACAGTGTGAAGTTATCCCCTATTTTTAGCATTGTTTAGGATTAGTTGATTCCTGCGAACTCCCACTTCGAGGCTCAAATGTCTCCATGTGATCCTGATCAATCCATCTAGTCGAAATGAACATGCATTGACTCTCATAGACTTAGATCCAGGCATGAACATTTTTTTAAGCTTTATCATCTTTATTTTTATTAATTCTTTTTAATTAAAGATCACCTATTTTGTCAAGAATTTGTCAAAAAATTATCATTGTGTCAAGAAATCATCAAACCCTTGTCAAGATAAATCTTTGTAGCTCATTTCTCTAAAATCATTGAAGTTTCCATTGGGGACACTCTAACCCTGCTATTGCAAACCTTATTGAAATTTCAAAACTTACTAAAGTCACCATTTATACGGATACCCCAACCTTATTCTTTTTAAAAAAATTGTCAAAAAATAGTCAAAATTCATCAATTTAAATTTGTCAATTTCATTTTTCTTAATATTATAAAAAAATCAAATTTTTTATCCTCAGATTTCCTTCAAAATTTTCAATGTTCAAACCCAGTTTTATGCTTCGATTAGTTTATGGATCTCAATGTGTCTTTAAAATTATCAACTCGATTATTTCGAGATAATCGATGATAATAACGAGATACATTCCTATCTTACCTTCCTTTTTTCCTCTTTTGTGTGATTTATTTTTTTGCGATATAATTTTTTTATCTTACTAACACGTTTCTCTTGTGTTGTTCATCTTGCATTCATATTTTCAAAACCATTTTCAAAAAAATCACAAAAGGTAATGTTTCGTGTCGATATCTCTCAGTCTTGACCTGAAATATCTAATTTTTTTTAAATAATAATAAACTTGAAGGCTCTTTTTAATCACAATCTCTATGTTCCTCATCGCTCCCAGATGCACATGAGATTCAAATTTTCTTTAAAACTTGAGTTTACTTTTTTTATACAAAATTCATGCAATAAAAAGGGGATTATGTTAAATAATGACATGTCAAAATTGAGGAAACCAAAACCAAGTTGGGACATGGCTAGAAAGGTACCAATTTCAGGCATCGCGAGGAGATTCATACCTTCTTATGCGTAACCAACTCTCAAATCCAACCATCGAGTCTTTAGACCACGTAGACCGTGAAACCAATGTCTCGAGTTTCATAACTCAAAATATCATATTTGATAGGCATCTGATCATGCCTAGCCTAAATGATTGGCAGTGACTCAAATTATTGGTCACTTCATTATGGCTAAGTGATTTATCCGATGATCTCCTTTCAAGGTCAAGAGCTGAGAATCCATATTTTCTTGCTACCATCATGATAAAAAGAGAGAAAAAGAGTCTCGATCGAGAGGACTTTTCCCTGTCAAGAAATATTCTTAAGTCACACTTACTTCTTTCATGGAAGGCACGGTGTTGATAGCTTGGCGACTCCAGTGGAGACAAATTTAAAAAGTTAAGCCTATGACTAGCCATATCCTTCTTAGGTCTCGATTTTTTTGGTTTCGGTCATTATTTAATGATAATCCACTTCTATTTTTGTCTACTAATCTTTTATTTGTCATGACTTTTGCCATGAAATTAATCAATATTGCCTCATTCCCAAATAAATGTAGATTTAATAAATATGGCTATACAACGGTAAACAAAAGGTTTAATTGTTTCCCTAACACACACTATGCACTAGCATTTACATTAGATTCCCACCAAATTCCATGGTGAGGTTAGTATCCTAATTATTAGGAGGAAATAAGCTATCTGTCTTTGTGAGTAACCCTCTATATAGGCATAGCAAGACCTTTCGAGGTGTAAATTACCTATGTCTCTTGTGAGTACCCCTTTGTATTTGCGTAGGGAATCCATCGAATCAAACCCATTCCACTAAACCCACGATGGGCCTAGGATCGAGGTGCCTCAGATATCCTTACTGGATGGAGGAGCGATTTGGATACCAATTTAGATGTCAACAAAAACCCATATAGTGAACTCTACGAGCTAAACCATGTCAAACTATACCAGATTGCTGCTAGAATAACCCAGAGAATAGGGTCACTCAGGGAAACACTTCTTACCTTTACTCTTATATACAATGATTATGTAGGTGATGTTGAACAAACTTTGTCACCCATATTTATACATGATCATTTCTTAGGGTTTGCTATTACATTCTATGGCCAACCTTCTTTAATAAGTGAGTGATGGCAAGCAAATGTCATCACATATAATGCCCTATGTAATCTTAAAAGAGTCATATCTACCCTAAACAAATTGTTAGGCTATCTAAATAATAGCTTAACGATGGTGACTGAATGAACGTCACTACCTGGTTACTTAATTTTGTCCCTGTGAGGTATCATGTTATCTCGTTACAGGTAATTTTTTTAACACACACACGCTATTATGCTGTCATAATTGTCTTGTTTGCCCATAGGCATTGTAACACCTATTGTTAGGGGATTCTATATTGTTATAACCTATTTTCCTTTCTTTTCATTTTTTTTCTAATTGTTGCATGCATCATAATCATCATTATAGGACAATTGGCTAAAGGTTTAGTGTTTAGCAAGGGGTGTCTGTCATGTGACAATAGCTCACTTTCATTCTTCATTTTTTTGGAAGATGTAAAAGCATGGTTCAAGGATCAATAATTTAAAGATAAGTTCGAGGACCTTAAACACAATCAATCCTCAAAGACACATAAAGAGGGCCAGATAGGTCCTGAAGACATATGATGGACATAATCGAAGTAGCCCAGTCTTTAAGGCAAGATATAATACCTATTAGAGACCATAAACAAAAGTCATTGAAGTTCTTTGAACATGTGAGTAAATGATGCAATCATGTTAGACACCTTCAAATGCAACCATATGTGATCAAACTTTGTTTCTTGCTCCATGAAAGATGTTATTGTTGAAGTTATCCTATAAGCTAATTGTCTCTTACGTTTACATAATTAGCTCAATTCTTTTGCTACTTTATTCATATCAATAATCATTCACTATCATAATTTGATGCATAACATCATTCCATTATAAGCAATCATCAATAAACACTTGTCATAAGAGTCTAACATGAGAATATTCATAAAAGTGCAAGGGATTTTGAGGTCATAAAGAACATGGAATCAATTATTTCACATTGTTACAATACACTTAATCGTAAAAGGATCATGGAAAATGATCATCAAGCACATATTGAACATATTGAGTTAATGTATAAGGAATCTCAAGAACAAATGCTCTGTCGACAAGATGAGATGCAAGCCCAGATCATGAAACTTAGAGAGTTAATGACAACCTCCATTAAGGAAAATGAAGAAGCTAATACCGTCAATATCAAAAAAGAATTGGCTAACCCAAAAAATCATCCCATCGGTAATACTAAAGCTACTCAAGAAGAAACTCACCATGAGCATCAACCCAACACAATGCCAGCCCTATCGGTACCACCGATTATCTACTTGAACCCTATGGTAGCGAATAAATTCATTATTGGCTTTCAAGGGGCAAATACGGGAGTTTCTTTGATTGATCCCATAACCCTTAACCATGATGAGTAAGAGAGGATGAATGCCCAAAAATCTGCAATGTCTATTGATGATATGAGTAAGTTTCAGCTTTTAGAGAAACACCTTAAAGCTATTGAAGGGAGTGACAAATTCGGAGCCATTGATGCTGAATTTTTATCTTTGGTGTCTAATCTTGTCATTCCACTAAAGTTCAAGGTACCAGATTTTAAAAAGTTCAATGGAACTACCAACCTACTATGCACTTTTGAATATACCTCAAAAAGATGGTAGGGTACAAGAAAGCTGAGAAACTTCTTATCCATTATTTTCAGTACAGTCTAACTGGGGCAGCCCCTCAATGGTACATAGAGCTTGATAATGTCGAAATTCAGCCATAGGCCGATTTGGCCAAGGCCTTCTTAAACCAATACCAACATATGTTAGATTAGGCCCCTGACCATTTCTCTCTTATGAAGTTAGAGAAAAAGCCAACTGAAAGTTTCAAGCAATATGTTTTTTACCAAATTTGATTGGGTTTGACCATGTTTGACTTAAGTCTATATTTAGAGTGTTTAGTCTCATTCATGACCTATTAGGCCTTTTGGACTCTTGTGGGATCTCAAGAGGTTTTAAAACTAAAAAAAATTAGATTTAGGGTTTGGAAAGGTGTTCTTACTAAAGGTCAAAGTTTGGGCAAGGCTTATCTAAGGAACAAACAAAATTAGGTATCTACAGTTCTTCTTTGTGGCTATTATTGAGAATCAAGGATCATGTTAATACTATAGACATTATTTTGTCCAAACAAAATGTTTTCTTTTTGAAATTTGAACACTAATATTAAGAAAAGAAACAAATTTAGAAACATGTTTGATTTTGATAAAAAAAAAAGAAAAGAAAAAAACCTTGGTGGCATTCCTAAGGCTAAACCTGTCGTAAGGGAAGCAAATTTCATTTAAAAAGAAAAATGGTCAATGAAAGTTTTAGATGTGATCTCTTGAAACTTAACCATGGAAAATATTGGATATCACTACCTAATACTTGACCTCTAGATGCCTCCACCAGAAGCTTTGGATATATCACTAAAGACTTCTCTCTAGTGTATCATATTTTGGCTATCACTACCAAAAGTTTAGGGTATACCACTAAAGATTGATATCTGCTTTGATTACCATCACTGAAGATTTAAATTCTGGATGTCACTATTAAAAAGTTTAGATATTTTACTAGAGACCTAAATTCATTTATGTTATCATCATCAAAGACTTAAATTTTGGATGTCACCAATAGAAGCTTTAGATAACACTGCCAAAGACTTGAATGCATAACAAAATTTCCTAAATGCTTTGGATTCCACCACCAAAGACTTGTTTTAGACAAAAGTTCTTGAATACTTTGAATTTAACAGCTAAAGATTATTTTTGAACCAATTTCTAGAATGCTTTGATTCCACCACTAAAGGGTTATTTTAAACAAAATTCCCTAAATGCTTGAAATTCCACCACTGAGAACTTGTTTTAAACAAAAGTCCTAAATGATTTGGATTCCACCACGAAAGACATGTTCTAAAAGTTTCTTTAAATGCTTTGAATTTCATCATAAGAGACTAACTCTTAACTAAAGATCCCTTAAATACTTTGAATTTTACCACTAAAGACTTGTTTTAACAAAATTCTAAAATGTTTTAGATTTTAGCAACGATTGCTTCCAAGTGCATGTGATTAATCAAGGGTTGATTTAATTGCAATTCCAAGCAAGTTTGATGAAGCAATGATCTTAAAGATTATGCTAGTGCTTGAAAAAGTCCAATAGTGCAAATGCACAGATGAATGCTAATGTCAGTACTAGCTCAATGGTGTATGCACGGATGCTAATGTCAAGAATGGTGCAAATGCTATGAAACAATGCAATTACGAGAATTGACAATGATGTGAATGCACATGAAAAAATGCTAAAACTAATGTCAGCTAATGAAACATATGTTTATGAATGATGCAATGGTTGCAACCCAAGTTTGCTTTCTCTTAGATTTGGCGTAACCTTTCTTATCAATTTTTTTTAAAATTAGAATGTACTAAAAGCCTTTCATGCTTTAAAAGAAATCATTCATTTTTTTTTCAAATAATTTGCCATCACCATGCTCTAATGGTTTTCAAATTCTTATAAACAATTAGCCGTACCTTTCCTCTTCCATGGATCTGGTCCCATATTAATTAAAGTTGTCAAAGCAAGCTTAAACTTGAAAGCCCATGCTGAGTCAATCTGAGATCAAATCTAATTCGATTTGAGTTGTCTTAAAAAGTCAAAGGCTCGAATAAAAAAATTCAAACCCAAAAACAAAATATAATCTTAAGAAAATCCAAATATAGAAAATTTTGAAGTAGGAAAAGCCCAAACTGGCATAACCCAAAACCCTTAAAGACTTGACCCCGTTAAGACATAAACTTGAACTCAAGATTGATCTAATTCAATTTAATTTGAAACCTATTAAAACTTGAATTTATAACCAAAAAACTCAAAATATAATTATATGAATTTATTTAAAAAAAGAATAAATAAATTTATCAAATTTTTCGTAGATGAAAATATTTAATTTATGAATAGTATTTGTAATTTTATACAATTATATTAATAATGTAATATCAATAAAAATAATTAATAGTGAATCTTTAAATTAGATTATGAAATAAAATTTATTTGAAACATAATAAATATGAATCGAATAATTTTTAGTACTACTATTATTATTTTTATAGCAATTAATCATAAAATATAAACATAATGTTATTAAATTAATATTTAATTTATTATAAAAGAATCATAATATATTATTACGCTTATCCCACATTAGAAATTTAATTTTAATAAAATAATAATCAAATATACAAAAAAATATATTTATAATTTCTGTAGGCACCTTATTTTGTTCAGGCTAGCATTCAAAGTATTAAAGGTCATCATTCAAGGTACCATCAAAGTCATTCTGATGAGCATGGATTACAATCCCATTATACTTAGCCAAGGTAAGGTGTTCGAAGAGTCAAAAGAATGAGAAATCCATATTTTTACATGCATGTATCCATATATAGCCTATATGTATTGATGCACGACCTCCATATCATCAAAATTCAAAACTCCACTGTATGTATAATACAAAGGGCAATGTATCGATCCATAAGTCAATCTATCAATACATTAGCCAATTGTATTGATATAAGCTTATATCATAGCAAAAAAAGTGATTTATGCCCAAAATGTATTGATATTAAAAGTGATTGTATCGATACATCCTGCTATGTATCGATACAATCTTCATTGTATTAATACATTATAGGTTTTTGGCCTAAATGTATCGATACAAAATTCATTTTATCAATAGACACTACTTTTTTGGCCTAATTTAAGACATTTTCACCCTTTGTTTTGTTAGATTGAAACTCGAATTTGGCCACAATTTTGGCTCCAAAAATTATCCTATAGTAGTCATAGCTTCATCCATATAATGTGGATTTATTTTTTGGCCTTAAGCATTGGATTTTAACATTTTTAAAGTGTCTATTAAGCTTGGCAAAAGGCCATTTCATGTTAAAATTTGATTTATTGAAGGTTAAGCTAGACATTACTCATTAGCTCAACCTATTCATGACATGTTTTTGGCTACAAAAATGGTATAGCAACCTATTAAAAGGTTAAATGCTTAGCCCTTAGTAACATGACTCATCAAGTTGTACATGCCAAATATTCCAAATGCCTATATGTTAGGTCATTTTGGTGGTTGAAATCAATCTCGTATAAATATGGCTTTCATACTCAGCCAAGGGATATAGACTACACTATTACGTTAGCCTCCAATACACTCTCACTATAGTAAAAATACCTTTTTAGTAGCTTCTTCTTCATCTTTCCTAAAACTCTTCTAAAACCCTTCGCTACCTTCATTTCTACCTTAAATCTTTCTTCCATTAATACTACAACTTTTGAGCTAGTTTTCTTCATTCCCTTTTTGCTAATCCAAGAGAGAAAGAGGGAAAAAAATGAGCACAAAGTTGTAGTTTTTGTTTAAAGGCAAAGCTAGGATTTAAAGCTTTTTATGTATATCTTTTTTATCCATTTTCCATTTAGTGTTTGTTATTATCATTATTTCAATCATTTTAGTGAGCTATATCCATATGACTATGGCTTTATTAGGACTCTTATGCATTATTGTGGTCTTGGCTATGATAGTTCTAGGACATTGATGATTTTTTAAAACCTTGATGTTTGTTTGGATGACCAAAATGCTAGGTTTCATTTTGACATTAAAAAAGCCCCTGTTGATGCATTTCTTGCTAAGTTTTCTCTTATTTTCACATGATCAATCCATGCTTAAATCTTTGTCCAAACATTTTTTGAATGTGGCCATGAATTTTGATGTATTTCTACCATGTTTTGATTGATGAAATATTGAGTGATATCGTTGTTTTGAATGTTCATTCAAATATGGTGTTCTTACTCTGTTTAGTCCATCACATGTTTGCTAAAATTCTTTTATGATTGCTTGCTAAAAATTTGCTTTCTAAGAACCCTCTGAGTTAAGCCTATATTACCTTCAATAAATGGAGATTAATATAGATTTAATGTTTTCCTTCAATTCATCTTTTAATCTTTGGGAAAAATCAAGCTCTATGTTTGAATTTATGGCCTCAATAGGCTAGATAGCTTCTATTTTAACCCAACAAAATCCAAAAATGCTTTTACATGTTTAATTAAATGCCTTGTTATGAGCTTTTTGGCAATCAAATGGCATGGATAATGGTTGTTTATTGGTTTACTCTTTAGGATTTGAATACATTTGTAACTCCACTGCCATAGACCCAAAATTTTTGACATTCGAATGTCTAAAATCTTTGCACTTAATTACGAAATTTTAAAACTGAAAACTCTTTAGCTTTGATATTGACAACACTATTATCTTAACATGAAAAATTAATTTTAAACCTTAAATGATTTTTTAAAAATTTGATGGTATTTTTCCCTTAAAGGTCATTGAACGGTGTTTTATTTGCTGTTGGATCATTTTGGATCTAGGATTTATGATTTTTTGAACCTTTGCTATGTGGAACCCTTAAAGTTAGTTATTTTTATTTTTTAGGCCATTTTGGCCTATCAGATGACTTTTTTCGATTTTTTAATATTCTTCCTAAAAAGATAATGAAATTTTTATCCCGAAAAGGTATCATTTGTGATTTAAAGATTCCAAATAAGTCTGAAATGATTTTTCAAATTTAGCTGCACCCTTTCCCCCTATATGTGCTATTAGTACTGAATCAATCCTGATTTCAAAAATTAATTCCTTCTAGAAAGCAATTTTCTTGGATTTTTGGAATATTTTTATATTAATCCTTATTGAATAACCTTTCCAATGGGTCTTGTTTGCCATTTGAAGCCCTTGGATCAACCAAGAATAAATTTAGGAAATTGGATAACGTGATTTTGTCCCCTGCATTCTATATTACTCAAAATTAACCAATTTCCCTAATTCCCATTTTGAGGTATTCAGATGCCTTCGTGTGAATTTGGTAGAGCCTCAGCCAATTTCTAAGTCACTGATGGGTCCTTTTAGGCTTGGATCAAGGCTTGAACACTTTTCACAAATTAATTTTATCTTTTTTTCTAATTTATCAGCTTTTAATTTTAAATCTACATTTTCACCAAAAATACCTAAAAACATTTTAATTTCTAAAAATTACCTAAAGCTTTCTTCTATAAGGATACTCCAACCCCATTCCTCGAGTGGACACTCCATCCTTGGATTTTAAAACTTCATAACAATATCCAAAATTTTCTCTCTCCTAGACCACCTTGTATTTTTAACCAAAACCTAGGTTTTCATGCCTTATGTGACCAACAAGTCCAAATATGTCTCTAAATTGCTATTTTGGTTTTTCTCAATAATCGAGGATAACTATGAGATACATCTTAAACATCCATCCTTTCTTTGTCTTGTGTATTTTATTTTTATGTTTTATTTTGTTATATTTCTCTATGCCTTACTAATATGTCTCCCTTCTTTGTGATAATTCTATATTCATGTTTTAAAAAAATCAAATTTAAAAGAAAAAAATTAGAGACAATGTTCTATGGTAGTATCCTTTAGTGCTTGACATAAAATACCCTTTTTAAATTAATCTAGAAATCATTTTATTAAAACCTTTGTGTTTTTCCTTTTCCCAAGCTGCATAGAGAGATATAAATTCATTATAAAACCCATATTTGATATTTTTAAAATTTGCATCATCAAAAGGGATTATGTATTAATAATGACTATATATAAAAAGAAGAAAAACTGAAACCGAGATAAGTTATGGCTAGATTGTACTAGTTTAGGGCATCATGAAGGCACTAATCCTTCCCCGCACGTAACTAACTGCCTTACCCTTTTAAACAAACTCTAGATTTCCCATACCATAAATCAGTATTTTGAGTTTCATAACCTAAAAATACTAGTTTTAATAGGTGTCCGGTCATACCTAGCCTAAAATAATCGTCGGTGACTCCAAAGTTTTGGCCATTTTGCAATGGCCATCCCAAACTAGTTAGGTGAGTAATTCTTTTGATGCTCTTCCCTATTCCAATCATGAGACCTTATCATGCCAACTTCAAATTCCCAATCAAGGGACCTACATTTTAAGTTAGGCACTTACATCCAAGCAATCGAGTAAGAGCATGTAGTGACAATATTAATGAATCAGTGAACTTTTTTATGTAATACTAATAACAATATTAACAAATTTAACTTTCAATCATATTTCTTTTAGTGTTTCAAACAAATAAAATATTAAATTTACTTAAGAATAAAATATTATCTTATAAATCAAAATATAAAGATTAAAAAATAAATAATTAATCAAATAATACAACATTCAAACAAAATATATTTGAATAAAATATACATAATATAGGCCATGGTTCTTGGTTAGAATGAAAAGGATAAATGGGCCCAAATCAAGTGTTTAAGGGTAATTAAATCAAGGATCATTTCCTTTCAAAAAAAAAATTTGAATCTAGTATGTCTTTCAAGATGAACAAATCTTTATTTCTTTTTTTTTTTGCTTTTTTGTGAAAGAACTTGACATTTCTTCATTCTTTACTTTGAATATTTGAACTTGAAATTTGAACTTTATTTCGTCTTTAGAATTTTCCTTATGACATTTAACTTGTTCTTCTTGTTAACTTTGATTAGAATCTGCCTTCTCTGATTTTAAAGCTTTGTTTCGCTTGCCTCTCATTGACGGGTGATTCTTAATTAGGGTTTAAAGAAAGAATAAATTATCAGGTTCAAAAGGGACTACAAAGGAAATAACTTTTTATATTTATGAAAGGATAAAGAAAGATGGCCATTTTTCATTTCAAATAAAACCATTTGAAGTTGCAAGCCTTTTGATGAGAAAGAAGTTATTTTATTTTTGGAATCATTTTTAGTACCGCAATAACATGTTGTTATGCTCAATTTTTTTAGGGCTTAAAGTATGCCCCTCAACATTATTAGCTTCGTAGCCATCAATGAATCTTAATTTTAGCTGTGCATGTGGGAAAAAAATTGAATTACTACTAGTAGACTTCGAATTTCACATCTTATTTATCAAGCATCAGATTGAAAAGGTTTTATCTAGAAAAAGGTACTTTTGGTTCATGTTTACTTTTATTCTTCCTAAATCAAAGATTTGAAAAATGTCATGAAAATTATGGCAAAAGGTTATCCAAATATGGGAGATCTCAGAATTAATATCATTATTCTAATAAATATCGAACTATCAGATTTGAATCTTTTAGGACTATAACTTGCTTATGAATCCAAAAAGAAAACATTTGAGTGTGAAAGGTTTATGGTTATCAAAGGTCTATGAATGTCTAAAACAAACATATATGTGGAAGTAAAGGATCATTCTGAGAAAGTTCAACCTATTAGTGATCATCTACCAGAGAAAATTTTTTAAAATATTCTTATTTTAGACACCTCATTTTGTCCGAGCCATCATCTAGGGCATTGGAGGTAATTATTTTGAGCATCCTTGGAAGCAAGGGTCAGTTTCTCATTATTTTCAACTAATGAGGTAATTCAAAGAGCCACAAGTGCATGCAAGTCATATGGGTGCATAGTATTGATAATAAGCTCTTACGCTGCTAAAAATTTAAATTTTCACATGTAGTATTGATATAGGAGGGTTTGGTATCAAAACCTAATGAGTGGCATTAGTACTTAGCTAGTTTGTATTGATAGAGACCTTAGTAGTAGCTTAAATTATGATTTTTGGCCAAATGTATTGATAGTCAACAAAAGTATTGATACAAGCCCATGAAGTATTGATAATACCTCTAAGTCTCAACAATGGAAAATTTTTTGACTCTTCGTATTGATACATGGTTCATTGTATCAACATTCATGGGCAAAAATTACCTTATGTATCAATACAAGATGTTTTTTATCGATATACCAAGGCATTTTTGCCTAGTTCAAGCCATTTTCCAACATTGCACTATTAATTTAAAAATCTAATTCAAACATATTTCTTGCACCAAAAATCATTAAAATTCATACCAAGCTTTAGTTTTAGGCTTGTGATTGGATTTAGACAAATTTTAAGGCCTAAATAGCAAGGGACATTTTATGACATTATGTAAATTGCTAAAGGGTAAGGCTGATTTTTCTCAATGCTGAGCTGTATAAAGTGGCCTTGACTCTACATAAGGTATATGCACCCAAACCCCATGATGCCTTTGCTTTTTGCAATTTTTGTCTTCATGGTCATGTGGCTATAGATGCCAAATTTACAAGACATATACACGGATAGCGAGCATAAAACCCTTCACAAACATTCTCAGCAAAGAAAGCACTCACTTTCATATAGTTTTTCAATATCCCTCAGCCAACAAGAAAACCAAAAACCTCTTTCCTTTCCTATAGCTCCTTAAAAGCCCTTCCAAAACCCTCCATTACACTTATATTTTTGCTTATAACTCCTCTCTATCCACATCAGAACTAAAAAGCCCCTTTTTAATCATTTAATCTATGCTCAACATCAAAAGAAGGAAAAAGGTGATTCCAAAGTTGCTGCTCAAAAGAAAAGAGTTAAAGCTTGGAACTTTTTGAATATTTTCTCCTTTTTACTCTACTTATTCTCTAATTCTTCAACATTCTCATCATCATATTGGCTTCTTTATGTTACCGTTAACTCTTTTAAGATTTTTATGCATTGTTATGGCCTTGGTTATAGTGGTCTTAGGCTTGATGATCCTCTTAATGCCTTAATGTTGCTTGGATAGTCAAATGTGCCATGCTTTATTTTCCTTATCACAACAATCTCTGTTCATGCATTTCTTACCACGTGTCATCCACCTTCACATATTCATCTCATATTTAAATGTTCATCGTAACATTCTTGAGCATATTCATGCATTTTCTTGATTCTTCTTAAATTTTATGAAACAAAAATGTCTTCTTAAAAATTGCAGCATGTTTTTTTTGGTTAAACGTGGTCATACCATTATACATGGCTTGAGTCTAGATGTCATTTATAAGGCTATCATTCCTATACATCTCATTTATCATCATTTTACATCTTTTTCCATCTCTTTACTTGTCAAAATACCATCTCATTTGTTTGAATGTATTGCCTATGTTCACTGTTATGCATGTTACATTTCATTCATAACATTTTTGTCAAAATGTAAGCTTGTTTGTTTCAAAATCTGATTTCCAATAAAAAGCCCCAAGTTAAATCTATGCTACTCTAATGTATAGAGACTAACATAGATTTAATGTTTTCACTAAATTAGTCTGCCAATCTTAGGGACAAATCAAATATTCCAGGTCTGGATTCATGGTTGAATAAACTCCCAAATGTTATTTTCTTAGAAAATGATCATTTTATTTGATAAAACATTAAGACTTAAGTTTAATATCCTTAGTTATGGCATAGTTAATAAGTTGTTTCATTATCTTAAACTACTCCAGGATTGTTGAATAATTTGTGATGCCCATGTTAGCGATTCCGTTTTGTCATAAATGTTCAGACGTCCTTGGCTCAAGTCTAGTCTTGAAAAACTCAAAAATACCAAAAAAAGGAACTCCCTTGTTTTGCACTGGCTGCTCTGTGCCCACCATTGAAAATTTATTTTTGAGATTAAAAATATTTTTCTAGTATTCTCTAATATTTTCCATGAAAAAGCATCAAATTAACTTTCTAATGGTGTCTCGTTTATGCCCAAATCATTCCAGATGAGGGAGTTATGATTTTTCAAACCTTTGCTATTTGAAACCCCTAGAGCCAGTAAACTACATATTGTTTAGGCCATTCTGGCCCACTAGATTATTTTTTTGAATTCTCTAAATATTTTCCTAGAAAGGCCCTTTTTGGAAAGGCATCATTGATGACTTAATGATACCCAATGAGTTCAAAATGATTTTCCAAAATCTACTATGCCCATTCCCCTACATAGGCTGCTAGTGTGAAAAAAAACCTAATTTCAAAAATTAATTCAACCTAGAACATGATTTTCCATGATTTTTAAAATATTTTTATATTAAACCTTATTGAGTCACCTTTTCTAATTGTACCTTGCTCAATTCCTAACACCTCCAAATTTCCCTGAAATAAATTAAGAAATAAAGATAGTGTGGTGTTATCCCCTATTTTTGCAATTAAAAATCAACCTAACTTCCCGAGCCACTTTTATCGAGATGTTCAAACTTTTTGAAGCCTACCCAGTTGACTGCTCGTGGGGTCATGTAATCTAACACAAGTCGTTTGGGCTCGAATCAAGGCTAAAACAAAATTAGTTCTATTCAAACTCTCGGTTCTATTTTTAAAATGCCTTTTTATCTAGCATATTCAATTTTTCCATAAATATTAAAATTTTCATTTTTAGAGATAATCTAGCCTCACTTTTTGAAAGGATGCTCTAACCCATTTTTCATTCAAAACTTAAATTTTCTCTCTTTCAAACATTGTCTAGACAGCTAATGAAACTCTTTTTTAACATATCCAAAATTTTCACCATTAAGGAAGCTCTAACCTCATTTTTTTAAGGGATACTCAAACCCTACTTTTTACCTAAAGTTTGAAATTTCTCTCTCCTAAAACTTTTAAAATGGATTTCAAGCAAAACTTTCTTTTGAACACATCCAAAACCATCACCATTGAGGATACTATAAGTCTATTTTTTAAGAGGAGGTTTAACCCTTTTTTTACCAAAATTTTGAATTTTTTTCCCAAGTATCCCTAGTCATTTTAATTAAAACTTCCTTTTCTATCCATCAAGTTACCACTGAATACAAAAATATCTCAATGTTGTCATCCCAGTTATTCATCAATAATTGAAGACAATCATGAGATCTATCTTGATTGTCCTTTTTTTCTTTATGTTTTTATGTGTGATTGTGCTTATGTAATACGTTTATATGTTTTTGTATTCCTTTTTGTAGTGGGCATTTTGCATTCATATTTTAAAATTCTTTTCAAAAATTACAAGCCAAGGTCGCATATTGGTATTTCTCTAGTGCTTGACATGGAATATCTAAATTTTTAAAATTTAATCCAAACATCATTCCTATAAAAAATCCTTGTGTTTTCCACATATCTAGGGCACATAGGTGAAATAAACTTTCTTTAAAAACCTAGATCTACAGTCTACAAAATTTCAAGCATTAAAGGGGATTATATCGAAATAATATAAAGTTAAACTTATAAAGCCAAAATCGAAGTGAGATATAGCTAGTGGGCATCGATTTGGGCGTCATAGAGGTGCTAATCCTTTCTCATGCATAACCAACCCCTGAACCTAGCTGACAAATTTCTAGACCTTGCAATCGATGCTTCAAGTTTTGTAACTCAAAATATTATTTTCAATAGACACCCGATCATTCGTAGCCCAAAATGATCAGTGGTGACTTCAAATTTATAGCCACTTTACAATAGTCCCCCAAAACTAGTTGATGAGCGATTCACCTTACAATCTCTCTCATCTTTATATTACTATGCCTAATTCAAAATATGATCAAGTTATAACCCAAAAGCTTAACCACATCACCTTTCATATATATATCTTTTATGGCATGTGCGTTCACTTTTACATGGTGACATTCATTATCCTAGATACTAGGAATTATTATTAGCAAAATTCAAGGTGAATAACAATATACACACTATTTAAAAGCCAAAATTTATTTCATAGTTTACAGTTTCTAAAAATATATATACAAAATTTTAAAGTTAAGATAGAGACCACCCCTGATTAGCATACTACTTGAAAGTCGATGACTTTTAGACCAAACATACCTAATAGATATCTATCAACCAATTAAATTTTGCTAGATTGGAATCCTTGATGGCCTATACTTGATTTTCCTTCCAAGGAATCTTTTAAAAGAATTTTTCTTTTTCTTTCATCAAGGTGTATTTTAGCTAGAAGCTTCAGATATGTCATTAGAAATTTTGAAAACTATTTAAAATGCTTTGGATTTAACTAGCGAAGATTTTGAAAACACTTCTACAATGTTTCAAATATCACCATTGAAGACTTAAAAACTCTTTTGAATACTTTGAATATCATAATTGAAGCTTTATCTTTTAAATATCACCATTAAAGATTTTAAAAATGTTTGAGTGCTTCGTTTATCACCATTAAAGCCTTGCCTTTGACTATCATCACCTAAAAACTTTTTTTAATGCTTTAAATATAACCATTAAAGCTCTATCTTTAGATATCACCATTGAAGACTTTGAAAATTTTTTTAGTGTTTTGAACATCACCAGTGAAGCTTTGTCTTCAATATCGAAGACTTTTTTTTGAATAAAAACTTATGAATGCTTTGAATATCACCATCAAAGCTTTGTCTTTAAATATATATCACCATTGAAGATTTTAAATCTTTTTTTTCTTTTTCTTCAACCTCTAAATGATACTGTTGCATCACTCCAATTTGACTTTCCAGGTTTCTACACCCTCTTTGAACTTTTATACAATACCATGATGTCATTCCAACCTTTTTGAACTTTATTTTTTATGACTAGTGTTCCTTATCTTATACCAATAAACATGTTCTATATTAGCACTATTTTGATTTTGGATTTTGCGAGGCTTTTGATCTTTAGCCTCTAAATGATACTGTTGCATCACTCCAATTTAACATTTTGGGTTTCAACACTCTCTTCAAACTTTTATAAAGTACCATGATCTTCGTCTAGCCCTTTTGAACTTTATTTTTTTATGACTTGTCTTCCTCATCTTATACTAATGAACATGTTCTATATTAGATTTTGGATTTTGTGAGGCTTTAGCTCGTAAGTAGCATAAGCATTAGTTGTTCGATGAAAAAAGTAGATACAACTTTCATCCTTCTTTGCAACTGCTAAGGTTGTTGAGTGATAAAAGGTTAAAGATGAAGACACAGTCAAATTGGATTTCCCTGTTTTCCTAATTGTTTATGATCTTGACTTCCATTGGTTGTGACTTATTAGCATCTACTAATATAATCTTTTTTTTCATCCCACATGTATTACCTATTGTCCTTTGGTTAACATGAGTATGTATTATGGAACTAGCTCTCAAATATCGAGTACTATAAGGTGATTGCCTTTTAGCTTGTACTTCTAGATCTCTAATAGAAGTTTTGGTATGATACGAGATTATTTGTAATTTTCTTTAATCATGGCTTCATTTTTGTATGGATTTTTCCTCTATAACTCTTTTTCTCTTTTTACTTCCTTGAGCGGCTTAGCATATTCGCGGCTTCCATTTCCTTTCATTTTTTTATACTCATTTCCACCAATCTTGTCGAGTAATGTTTTCCATTTCTATCTTGTGATTCTGTATTATTCACCTTAAATGGAAAAGCAACTTAAGTTAGTTTTCCAAAATATACACGTGTCTTATTAACTTTAATCTTTATTATTATCATCCTTGTATAATTGTCAATGAATGGAAAACTAATATATGGATTAATAAATAAATAAATGAATAAATGTATGAATGTATAAATGTATAGAACAATATTTAATGGCATGAATTAGAGGCTAAGCAATTGGTTAAATATAAGGCATGGAGACTATTGTACAAGCAAGAATCCTAAGAATTCAAACCATGATTCAATATTATTGTTTTACCAACCAAAATTCTTCAATTTATCCATTATACAAAATCATATTTACAAGATTCAAAAGAAAAAGTAGCCAAAAAAGATTACTTTTATTGGTACTTTATTTTCCTAGCTATGTTAACGCTTCTAATAGATTTTTACAAACCCTAATAATTCATTTTACCCTATATTTACAAAACTAAGCAAGTAGCCAAAGAGGTTGCCTGCATAACCACTTCATTACTCCTTAGCATTTTAATGCTTTTGGTGAAGTGATAGGGGTTCAACAACATTAGACTTTAATTTCACTCGAATTATGCTGAAATTTAACAGGTTTTCAACTTTGTTCTTGAATGCATGGCATTTTTTATGGAATGCCCAAATAATCCTACATAGTATTCACATGAGCATTAATGTCATACCATTTACGATAAAGAGATTCATAGGAGAGAATATGCACAAGAACTACAAGGTGATTCTACAATAAAAGAAAGAGTAGCATTGCATAGATCAATGGAATTAAATCAAATTGATAATTCAATCACGGTCTTTTTTAGTATGGGTTCTAGAAGATGATGGAACAGTACTAGAAAAACTAGCAAGGTTAGCAGGTAAACAAATTTGTACACGTGCAGAATTAGGTGGCTTTATTTCAATCGTGTAAATAAACTAAGGATTGGGATCTTTGTCTAGCACTACGCTAGATTGAGCCTTTAAGTCTTCAAGTGTTAAGGGTTGAGTTGAAAAGATTGGTGGCTTTTTGAGATCACCCAAAGATTTTTGATGATTTTTGTCAATTTGAACAATTACTCCTTTAGTTCTTGAATTTCATGTCCCATTCCTCTGACTATTTCCTCTAAAGCCATTATTTGTGCTTCCAATCAATGTCCCAACTTTGATTTTTTGGATCCATCGAGGATGAGGATGTTGTTGCATAAAGTTCCTTTTTCATCTCTTATATAACCTCAATTATTTTTATCAATCTGTTGAGCAAGTTTTTCATTCTCTGAACTTCATGACCTAACTCCTCTTGGATGGACTCTATTGCACTGATTCTTGCCTCTAAATTGTTATCCATAATTAATCTTTAGAATATAATAAATGGAATGGTTTTAGTATGTCATAGAAATCATGAATCCATCAGCATATAATGTGAACTTTGTAAATGTGAAAGGAAATGCATGAATGAATTTACAAATTTCCATGGGATATGGATGTCATGCTAAAAATTAAGAAAAATCCTTCATAATATAACAAATTAATGCAAGAAGTAAATAAAAGTAAAGGTATCATAGTAACACAACATACATTTAATAATATCAAGAAAATCAAAGAATAAGAGTAAAAGGTTAGAGGCATTCTCCCCTACATACCTAATTTAGTAACCACTAGAACCGAGTATGGCTCTAACTATGTGATGCCCTAATGGTTCATTACATGAAGATCAAGTTAGACATCTAAATTGGTTCTCAAATTTCTCCTTGCGTCTGAAAAGAACTAATGATGTACCCCAATCCTTTCCCATCATGAGTTTATGTTGAAATGGGTTTAATTTGAGTGGGAGCTTCTTCTATGCCCATAATGAGGCTAACACCTCGGGCAGACTGGGAATTTATACTTGAAGGCTTTTCACTGGCATATATAAAGGCTAACACCGTAAAAAGTAGAACTACTTAACCCTCTATTAAAATATTGGGTAACCTATTTCCTCTCCTTATGCCCGGAAGAGAGTCTAATACATATGCATGTGCATAATGTATGTGAGGGAACATACAAATTGTTTATGACTCAAAATAAAACCCCTGTCCTAAACCCCTACGAAACTTATAAAAATAATTACAAAGTTAGTAAAAAGTATGAACAATATATCAAAAGTTCCCTATAAATTAAAAATATGGAATTTTTTTGTTTGTTTTGAAATCAACAAGAATTTAGTTAACACCATGATTAATTTTAGGCCTAGCTCTTTAACCAGTCCCCAGTGGAGTCACCAAGCTATTGTAACATAGTCAGGACCCGAATCCTAACTAGTTTAACTTAAAATGTAGGTGTACTCTTCATTCCAATATATATCTACACATCATTATTTTATTTTTTTATTTTAAGGGCTATATCATTATTATTTTTCTTTTTTTTTTTGTGTTTAAGGATAAGTCATTAAAATAAATCACTCACTTGGCTTAATCTTAAATAGTCATTATGAAATGACCATTTATCTTGGAGTTGCCACCAATCTACTTTGAGTAGGTGAGATTGGTTACATCTCAGAGTTTAGATTTCAAGGGTTATGAAACCCTTAAAACCAAACTCCAAGGTCTACATGAATACCCAAGATCACATGAAAGGGTTTGAGAAATGGTTGCAATCACAAGTAAGGATCAATCTCTCTCATGATGATTGAAAATTAGTAACTTATTAATCTCACATTAACTTAAATTTTAATTTTATTCGATTCCATTATGCAATATTTAATTATAAGTCTCATGTATTAAAATAATATTCTAAATTTATTACTTTGCATGAGAAAATCATATTTTTAATATTTTTGAAAATCTAAATCTTTTTTCGTGCCATATCAGAGGACCAAGAGAACATGAAAGTTTTTATCATTCTTTTTCATAACCTAATAGAAAGCCAGAGGAGTATGAAAGGTTTTTTAAAAAAATCAAAATATCTTTTGTATCATATTGGAGAGTTAAAGGAATACAAAATGTTTTATTTTAGGAAAATTGAAAAATCTTGACTTTTTTTAAAAAAGAATATCGTGTTGTAGGCACCTTATTTTATCCAAGCTAACTTTGGCATCCCAGGACTTAATTGAAAAATGACAAAATTAGAAAATAAACAAAATAAAAGCTGGGGGATCATTGCCAGGTGCCCCGTCCCCAGGCACGATAAGCGACATGGCACTAGATGAAAATTTTTTTTAAGGTCTAAAATGCCTATGGGTCATATTAAAGGAAAATGTAAAATGAAGCATCAAAGGGCACTTTTATGGTGTGACCAGATCATTCGGATGAGTACACGGATCAATTCCCTACTGTTTATAACCAAGGTTAGGTAACTCGAGAAGCCACAGGTACATACAAGGTATATTAGTGCATAAGTATTGATACAAGGCCTTTATATCACCAGAAATTTGAATTTTCATATGTAGTATCGATACAAGAGGGTTTGAATTGTTACTTTGGGTGTGGTATCAATACATAGCATGTTTGTATCGATACAGACCTTAGCTGTAGCTAAAGTTTTGACTTTTGGCAAAATTTATCGATACAGAAGCATGAGTATCAATACAAATCCATGGATTATCGATACAGGCTTTTAAGTCTTGAGACTTGAAATAATTTTTACTTTTAGTATCGATACACACTTCATTGTATCGATATTCAAAGGCAAAAATTGCCTTGTGTATTTTTGCCTTTGTGTATCGATACAGGTATTTTTGCCCTGTTTAGACCATTTTTAAGCCTTCAAAAATTTGATTCAAACATTTTTTGCCATAAAAAACCATTAAAATTCATTGCAGACCTTAACTTTGGGCTTATGATCAGATTTAAACAAATTTTTAGAGTCTAAATAGCCAATTACAAGGGTCACTATCATGAAAATATGGTTGTAAGAGGGCATGCCAAGTATATCTCTAGCTGCAAGATTTTGCAGTCTTTCTGCCCATTACTCTGCATGGTAGAACCAATGGGAACAAGGTCAGCTGAGCATAGTAATTGAAATGTCCCTTAGTGCATGAATAAAAGATAAAAATGCGCTTGCCTTATCTTTCAAAAGCATTGGATGAACCTTTGTGTGTTTGCATGTTTAGTTTCTATTCATCTTTGTGCATGCTGTGTTTTGTTCATGTCATTCCTATCAAGATGCATGCTTGTTTGTTAAAAATCTGATTTTTAAAAGAAATCCCTTAGTGAAGTTCATGCTACCTCAAATATATGGAGGTTAGCATGGATTTAAGGTTTTATCATATTGGTGTTCCAATCTTGGGGATGCATTAAACATTTCAAATTTGGATTCATGGTAAAATGAGTTAAAAGATGTTTTTTTAAACAAAATCCCTCCTCAGTAGAAAATATATACTGAGCCTTAATCTTGAGTTTTAGTGCCTCAGGATGGCTAGGTCAACAGGTTGTTTCATCATTCTAATCCACTCTAAAACTGTGGAATGAAATTCATCATGCCCATGTTAGTCAAGTCCCTATATGGTGGATGTTCGGCTGCCCATAACTTGAATTCAACCCCTCAAGAAAACTAAAAAAATCAAATAGTCCCTTGTTTTTGCTCTGGCAGCACTATGGTCTGAGTTTGAGAAATTATTTTTAAATAATAAACGACTATTATTGAATTTTTTGATATTTTTCCCTTAAAGGGCATCAAAATACCTTTCTAACGATCTATTATGTGCCCTCGGATCATTTCAGATGAAAAAAATATGCTTTCTCAAGCCTTTGTTATCCGGAACCCTTGGAATCAGTGAATAGTTTTATGTTTGGGTCATTTTGGCCCACCAAATGATTTTTTCTAACTTCTTGAATATTTATCCTAGAAAGATCGCAAATTCCCCCTTCGGAAAGGTATTGCTTACAATTTAACAATCTCGGATGAGTCTAAAATGATTTTTCAAACCTCATTGCACCTTTTCCTTGCATATGCTACTAGTGTTAAAACAAACCTGATTTCGTAAATTAATTCCATCAAGAAAACCCTTTTCTAGAATTTTAGGAATATTTTTACATTAAACCCTGTTGAGTCACCTTTCTAGTAGCACCTCCCTCACCTCCTATGCCTTCAAATAAGCTAGGATTAAATGTGGGAATAGGAATTATGCCATGCTATCCCCTGTTTTAAGATCAAGATAAATTCAATATCCTGAACCACCTTTTGTTGGGATGCTTAAATGTCTCGAAATGTATCCAATCAATTTCTTATGGAGTCACATACCATAACACAAACCTTTATACTTGAATCAAGGCTAAAACACAAAAATAATTTCTCTTAAGCTTTTGGGTTTAGCTTACGAAGTATTTCTTATACAAAATATCTCTTTCCTTTATAAATATAAAAATTTTCGCTAATTGAGTTACTCCAACGTTTTTTCTGAGGGGGCACTCTAACCTCGCTTTTCCTTCAAAATTCAAATTTCTTTTCCACCCAACGTCCTCTTAAATATGCCTAAAATTACCATATTTGGGGACACTCCAACCCCATTCTCCACTAAAAACTCAAATTTCCTAAATATTAAAATTTTATTTTTAGGGAAACTCTAATCGCCACCACTCTGAGGGGATACGCTAACCTTGTTTTCCACTAAAAACTTAAATTTTCTCTTAAATTGTTTTCCTTGGGGATACTCCAACCCCACCACTTTGAAGGGATACTTAAACCCTTTCTTTTCAAATTTCATCTGAAATCCAAATTCTCTCCTAGACATCTCACGGCCTATTAATCAAAACTTTCTTTTTCTATCCCTTGAGTACCATCAAATCCAACAAGTCTCAAAATTGCCTTGCCAGTTATTCTTTAATAATCGAAGACTATCATGAGATACAATCCGATAGTCCCTCTTTTTTTTTTATGTTTTTTGTGTGCTTATTTTTATGCAATTTTATCATATTTGTTACGTCTTACTAACACGTTTCCTTTTTATAGTGACTATCATGCATTTTTATTTAAAACTTGTTTTCCAATAAAATTTACAAGGCAATGTTCCGTGTCGGTATCTCTCTACTGCCTAATATGAAAATATCTGAATTTTGAAAAATTTAATGTGGAAATTATTTTCATAAAAAATCTCTATGCTCTTCATACTTCTACGACATGTAGGTTATGTCAAATTATCTTTCAAAACCCAGATTTAGATTTTCCAAAAGAAGTTCATGCATTAAAGGGGATTGTATCTAAACAATTGACCAAATGTAATCGATTAAGCTAAAACCAAAGTGAGACATAGTTAGTAAGTATCGTTTTAGGGCGACGTAGGGGGTACTAATCCTTGCCCATGCGTAACCAACGCCTAAACCCAACCAACGAATCTTTGGACTTTGTATGCCTTGAAATTGATATTTTGAGTTTCGTAATTCAAAATGTTGTCTTCAATAGGCATCTGATCCTACCAACCTGAAAAGATCAATGGTGACTCCAAGTTTATGGCCATTTCGTGATGGCCATTTGAGACTAGTTGGATGAGCAATTAGCTCGACAATTTTTTTCCTCTTCATATTATTATCCTAATCCAAATCCTGATCTTGGGATAACTTAAAGGCTTGACCACACCAATGTCGTACATTTTTAAGTGGAGCACGCAAAGCATTTCTAATCATCCAATGTTTTAAAGGTGGGCATGTGGCAATACTTGTTACTGAAATAATTCGTAAAAGCCTTGTTATATTCTAAGAGAAATTTCACATATTATTCTAACTTAGAGACATTGTCTTAATTTTCTAAAAATTCCAATTTTATTAAGTTAACTTAAAATTTGATCGTCATTTGGTTTCAATATCTAATATTTAATTATAATTCCCATATATCAAAATAATATTTTATGAAACAAATTTATTCTTTCAGATTAAAAAATCGGGCTTTTAATATTTTTGAAAATCAAAATATTTTTTGCACCTCACCAAAGGTGCACCTTCTCTTTCACACCTCAATTGAGAGCTGGAGGAATACAAAAGGTTTTAAAAATCAAAATATCCTTCACACCCTACCAAAGAGCCAAAGGAATACGAAAGGTTTTAATTTTGCAAAATTTGAAAAATCCTGATTTTCTCATTTTTAAAATGATATCTCGTTATTAAAATAATTTGCAAAACCCTTTCCATATTCTAGGAGAAATTTTGCATACTACATTAATTCGGAGACAATGCTTTAATTTTAGAACTTTTAGTTTTATAAGAAATAACAAAAATTTGTCTTAAAACCTAGTTTTGACAAAAAGTACAAAACT
>JBBYHO010400287.1:0-26634 GCA_038382025.1 Adansonia gregorii
AATCATTGTCATTTTCAGCATCCATAACATTTTCTTGTCAAAGTGCATAACACTTTCTTTATCTAGGCCATTAGTAAGATTAGCATCCCTATTCATGTTATATGCCATCCCTTGTATGTTTGTTGTCAAAATGCATGTTTGATGGCTGTTAAAACTAATTTTCAAAACCCCCTAAGCCAAGCATGTTAACCCCAACCATTGAGGATTAACATGGACTTAGCATTTTCTCTAAAGCTAGCAAAATATCTTGGGGAAAATTAAGTTTTCCATCTAGAATCTTGGTTAAACAAGTTCAAATCTTCTGATTTTGAAATGAAAATGGTCTTCCTATGATTCCTTAAATGTTTGTACCTTATTCTTGAGTTAAAACCTTGAGTGGTATGATCAACGGGCTGTTTCATCACCCCAAACTACTTTAGGGTTATGCAAAGGAGCTTGTGATGCTCATGCCACTCTTTCCCTTCAGTCATAGACGTTCAAATGTCAATGACTCAAGTTTGGACCCGTAGACATAAAAAAATAAGAGATATCCCCTGCTTTGCTTTGTCCCCTACTGGTAGCACAACTGTTACAAATTAAAAATCACATTAAAACCCTAAACGATTTTTCATGAATTATCTGATATTTTTCTATCAAAGCATGTTGAATTATCTTTAAAACGGTGCCTTATTTACCCCTGGCTCAGTTCAGATGAGAAAGTTATGATTTTTTAAATCTGAACTGTCCAGAACCTCTAGAATCTAAACATGTATTTTGGTTGGGCCATTCAGGCCCACTAAATGATTTTTTCCAAAATTTTCAACCATTTTTCCTAAAAAATTCATGAAATCTCCTTTTCAGAATTGCAATTTTTTGACACCAAATGAGTCCAAAGTGATTTTTTGAATTTTGATGCACCTTGTCCCTCATATGCTCTGCCAGTAGCAAAATTGATCGAAATTTGACAATTTATTCCCTCTAAAAGTGAGTCTTTGGGATATTGGGAATATTTTTAGATTGACCCTCGTCGAGTTAGCTTTCTAGCAGTGCCTTGTCCACCTTCTAAATCCTTCGAACCAATTTAGAATAAATTCAGGAAGCAAGATAGCACGGTGCTATCCCTAATTTTCAATTTTGGTCAAAATTGAGTTGTTCTCCCGAATTTCGTCTCAAGAGATTCGAATATCTCTATGTCAACCTGATTAGACTCAAGAACATGTTTTGACCTCCCATAGGCTCGTATCAAGGTACAAACACATTTTACATCTTTACCATCCTCATTCATAATAATTTCTTTTGTCAAAAGTTGTCTAAATGCTCACACATTTCTTAAATTATAAAGTTTTGTCAACTTCAGTTTTCCAACTAGACTCTCTAAAGAGCGTTAGACGTGTCATATTTTGGGATACTCCAAACTCGTCCTTTCGAAGGGATACTCTAACCCCATTTTTTAAAATTCTCAAGATTAAAAGAAACCTCTTTTGTCAAAATTATTTGTTACCCATAGGGATACTCCAACCCTACTTTTTTGAAGAGATACTCCAACCCTATTCTTAACTACAATTAATTTTTTTTCTCATTCTTGGACTTCTATGAACATGTCAAATAAATCTTGTTTAATCAAGGAGCCTAGATGCATCTTGAAAATTGTCGATTCAGTTATTCCTAAATAATCAATACCAACTGCAGGATAAATTCCAATAGTCCATTCTTTTTCTTTATCATTGCATTAAATGATCCATGTTATGTCACTTCATTTATTGTCTTACTAACATGATTTCTTTATTATGATTATTTGCATTCATGTTTTCCAGTTATTTCAAATAAAACTAAAGGTAATGTGCCGCGTGGGTATCTCTCCAGTGCCCAAAGTGGAACATTCCATTTTCAAAGTAAAACCCAGAGGTCAATTTTATTAAAAATCTCTATATTCCCCATTTCTCCAGGCCGTACATGAGATTATATCTTTTTCATCAAAACTTGGATTTGTATTTCTATAAGATTCATGCATTAAAAGAGGGTTATATCGAAATAATGACAAAATAAGATCAAAATAATCAAAACTGAGATAAGACATAGCTAGTAAGGTACCGATTTCTGGCATCACGAAGTGGTTCGTACCCCATCGCGCATAACCAACTCACAGACCCAAATGATGAATCTTTCCATTATGCAGACCACGGGATCAATGTTTTGAGTTTCGTAACTCAGAACATAGGTTTCAATAGGCATCGATCATGCTTAGTTCAAAATAATTGGTGGTGACTTTAAGCATTGACCATCTCATGATGTTTATCCAAGACTAATAAAATAAGCGATTCATCTTATGGTCCTTTTCACTGTACCACAATTTGAGAAACCGTGCATTCTTGTTGTCATCACATCGCCAAAGAAAAGTCTCAATCAAGAAGACATCTCTAAGTCAGGAAAATATTTTAAGTCATACACACTCATAGATCCATGAAGACCCACCCCAGTGTACATTACGATAGGCACCCTACGAGCTCCTTACCATGAAAGGTTGGTAGGAAATGGCATAAAAAATTTTGCTAATGTGGTTATATTATGTGAAATGATTGATAACACCGTTAAAAGCAACAAGATATCCTTTTAAAAAGATCAGTCAAAAAGATAGTAAATACGGGTAAGGAAAAGGACGTGAATATTGTTGGCAAAAATCATGCCAGGTTTAATCAAAGTCTGCATCCAGCACAGCCTATGTACCTTCCAAGCATGCACACCATAATTAGTTCATATCATTGGGTTTTCTCCAGAAATGAGCTTTATACTATATCCTACTCAAAAAGGGACCAAGAGTCATAACATCACAACATGAATAGCACAGGAGCTCTAAATAATCAACAGGCACCCCAAGAAAGGGAGCACTTTAAACTACTCCCTAACTCCTATAAAGAGATTTACTCTTGTTTATTGGAAGGTAAACTAGTGGCCTTAGTATTCACAAACCTAAGATCACTACTGTAATGCTTATTATGAATACCATGCTAGAGTGCAAGGCCATTCCATTGAGAACTGCACTTTGTTTAAAAGAAAAGTACAAGGTCTACTAGAAAAGAAGTGATCAAGGTCGAGCAAGGGTCAAGACCAAATGTTAAAGCCAATCCATTGCCTAATCATGCAAAACTGAGAGTGAATGCGATAATTGATGGGAAAGGTTGTTGGGTCAAAAAGGCATTAAAGAAGTTAAAACCTTAATAAACAAAGTCTGGCAAGCTTTCATCAAAGCTAGAATAGTAACAAATGATAAAAATCAAAGAAAAAATGTCACTAAAACATCCTGCTGCCAGTACAGTCAAAGGCACGATTTGCAACATTGTTCATCATTCTTAGAAATAGTCTAAGTAATGATAGACTGCTCTAGGATTGAGTTCTACGAGGAATAGGATTAGACACGTTGATGTATCTATTAACACCATGGATAAGAAGAGGCCTACTGATGATCAAATCTTAAGTTATTAGTCTTTTATTGGCATGGAAAAAAGAGCTAACAAAAGTTTTAGGTAGTATGCTTCAAGATGGATGGAGGCAATTACCCAGATTTGCGCTATGGTTTAAAGGATGATGAAAGAGGGTTGCATTAAATTCTATGATTAAAAGCAAACCCGACATGTCGAGTCTGTAAATGCAACACTATCTGTCAACACTGTAAAAGAATAAGAGGATAATTCTTCTTACGAGTTTGGAAGGCCATTGATCTTGTATGATAATTAACAAAAAGTCAAAGCTGCCATTGTTCAGCCTATACCAAGGATGATCATTCAAGTTTTATCTTCCTTCCCTTATAAAGATGATAAGGTTGTTCCTTGGAGAATAAAACCAAAACCTTAATAATTAGAGAATCTAGGAAGCAAATAGCAACCATTGATCTTTTAGGGGCAAGAACTTAACCAAGAATGGTAAATATTATCCCCGAGCAACATCAAAAAATGAAACTCAGTAAGAGAATACTAGTCTCATTCCTTAAGCACTAAAATCTATAATCAAAAACTTAGATTCGATAGTTTTCAAAGAGCTAGTGAATGATAAAGAAGCTATAAAATTCATTAAGTTCATCATATATAGCGAATACACCATCGTTAGTCAGTTAAACAAGTAATCTACCAAGATATCGGTGCTGTCACTACTATTGAATCCTGAAGCTCATAGGAATACCCTTTTCAAAGCTTTGAATGAGGCCTATGTCCCTCTTAACATTTTATAGGTCAATTGGACTACTTAGTGGAGAACATCACTGCCAATAATTACATATCTTTCAGTGATAATGAAATCTTACATGAAAAAAGAAGAAACCACAAAGCCCTTCATATCACCACATATTGTAAAGGCACCATATTGCCCAAGGTGTTTATCAATAACTGGTTGGCTTTAAATGTAATGCCTATGTCATGCTTGAATAAGCTCTTTATTGACGCATCTTATATCCATAATAGTTGTGCGGTTATGAAAGGGTTCGATGAAACTTACCAAAACATTATGGGAAACATCACCATTGAACTTTCAATTGACCCATGTACTTATGAAGATGACTTTCATGTAATGGACATTGCTTTATCATATAACTGCCTATTCAGAAAGCCTTGGATTCACTTTGTTAGGGCAGTACCATTATATTTGCACCAAAAGTTAAACTTCATCTTTGAGAATAAAGTTGTCAGCATTAGAGAAGAAAAAAGATATCATTGTTAGTACCTTAATTAATGCCCTATATCTTGAACATGATGAAGATATCCTTGAATCCTTTTTCCAATCCTTTGAATTTGTCACTACTACTTATGTTAAGAAAGAGTTACTAATAGTTTATCCTTGCCTTTCAGAGAGTACTCATATGGGTTTAAAGTTGCCGATCACAAAGGTGCCCAGGCTGGAAAGGGATTCAAAAAACACCTCTAAAGGATTATTGAAGCATTAATCGATAAAAAAGGCTATGATTCATGCACAATGCATAGCAAAAAAAGAAAACAAGCTTAGAAAAACATGAAAAGATAGTGGCCCATTTGTCAAGACTAGGTATGAAGGATAAGCCCATGATATTCCCACCACGATGGGAAAGTTTCTATTGAGGGAGAAATGTAATTGTTGGCTCCATTAATGCTGTGCTTTTGTTAAACAAGGCATTTGAGGAATTCTCCATCAATGTGATTTATAAGCCAGAGATGTTAGCCATAAATCCAAAAACTGGGCAATACCCTCAATGATTTATTTTGAGTGTTTGGATTGAGACTGAGATTTTTGTACTGTTCAAGTCTGTTTCAAAGTATTGCTATAAACTAAACCTACATGTTATTGCCTAAGGTTTTTTGTAGGGTCTTTGGTATGGGCATCTTTTACTAAGTGTTATCAATGAAAATGACCAAGCATTATGCATTTCATTCTTTATGTTCATAGTTCTTGTCAACCTCAGACCATTCTTTACATATTTTTCCACCTATATTGTTCTTGTTCCATATTTGTAGGTATCTTAATAAAGGTGACATGAATGTTCATATTAAAACTTCATAAATCAATTTTAAGCAAATAATCTATGCTCGTGAGGTTGAATTTAAAGAGGATCCTGAAGAGAACCCCATACCTCTAGACCTATAAAGACTAGTTGAATAGAAAGAAAAATAGATATTACCTCATAAAGAACCCACTAAAAACACAAACCTTGTAATAGAAGAAGATAAGAAAAAAGTTAAAATTAAAACTTTCATAAAACCATCAACTCAAGCTGAACTAATAAGCCACCTCCAAGAATATCGAGATGCATTTGCTTGGTCCTACCAAGACATGCCTGGATTAGATACCGACATTATTGTCCATAAACTTCCCTTTAAACCTAAGTGTAAGCCTAGACAGCAAAAACTCAGAAAGATGACACACGAAATGCTTTTAAAGATTAAAAAAGAAGTGAAAAAGTAATTTGAAGCAAGATTTCTTAAGGTAGTTAAATATCCTGAATGGGTAGCCAATATAGTCCTAGTTCCTAAGAAAGAGATAAAGTGCGAATGTATATGGACTATAGGGATTTAAATTAACCCAGTCCCAGGGATAATTTTCCTTTAATCACTTGATACCCTAGTAGACAACACTGCCAAAAATGTATTACTTTTCTTCATGGATGGGTTTGCAAGCTATTACCAAATCAAAATGGTACCTAAAGATAAAGAAAAGACCACATTCGTAACTATGTAGGGAACTTTCTGCTACAAAGTGATGCCCTGTGCATTTAGTAAGATTTAGCTGAAGAACATCAAGGCAACTTACCAAATGGCAATGGTAACATTGTTCCATGATCTCATGCATAAGGAAATCCAGATCTATATGGATGATATGATCACAAAATCACCCAAAAAGAGTGAACATGTGGCTAGTTTGCAAAAACTCTTCAGAAGGCCTTGTAAATACTAGCTTAAGCTAAATCCTGCCAAATGCACATTTGGTGCCATATTCGATAAACTACTAGTTTTCATTGTGAATGAGAAAGGAATAGAGGTGGGTCTTGACAAGGTTAAGGCTGCCACCACCTTAAACTCAAAAAGAAGTGAAAAGTTTTGTGGAAAGGCTAAACTACATAGCATGATTCATATCTCAGTTGACTGACAAATGCAAATCGATCTTTCAGATGCTTTGAAAACAAAATCCCAAGGAATGGAATCAAGAATGCCAAAAAGCTTTTGATAAGGTCAAACGTTGCCTTTTAAACCTTCTAATACTTGTGCCATTAATGCTGAGCGGGCCACTAATCCTGTATCTATCAATTTTAGACAAGTAAACAGGTTGTGTATTAAAACAACATGATGAATTAAGGAAGAAGAAATAGGCTATCTATTACCTGAGCAAAAAGTTTATAGAATATGAAAATAATTATTTATTTGTAAAAAAGCTATGTTTTGCTTTAGCTTGGACAACCTAAAGGTTAAGACAATACATGTTGTACTATACTACATGGCTAATTGCCAAGCTTGATCCCATTAAGTATTTGCACAAAGGTCCCACCTTGTTCGGGAGGTTAACTAGTGGCAAGTCATGCTTTTTGGGTATGATATCGTGTATGTGAGCCAAAAAGCCATCAAATGTTATGCAATAATAGACTTTTTGGCAAGTTGATCAATAGTTGACTATGAGCCTTTAGACTTTGAGTTTCCTAATAAAGACTTAATTTGTATATCTTAGGCAGAGAACATTGTTCAGTGTAGGTTGTCGTGGAAAATGTACTTTGATGGAAATTCAAATGCATTGGGGCATAAAATTGGGGCAATTTTCATCTCACCCAATGAAAACCATTACCACTTCATTAAAAGGTTGAATTTCGATTGTGCCAATAACATAGCTAAAAATGAGGCTGTGCCATGGGACTCCCAGCAGCCATTAAAAAAAGTATTCGAATGCTACATGTATTTAGAGATTCAGCACTTGTCATTTACCAACTGAAAGGAGAATGGCCAACGTGTGATGCTAAATTAATCAACTATGGTAATCTGATCTTAAAACTTAGAAAAGAGTTTGATGATATTAGCTTTCAGCATCTACCTCGAAAAGATTCCCAAATTGCTGATGCCTTGGCCACCTCATCAGCCATGTTCAAAGGCAATTGAGAATGGAGCATTGCTTCTATTCAAATGAGTATCTATACAACCTCGATGCATTGTCAGAATGTTGAAGAAGAGAAGGATGGCTAGCCATGGTATCATGACATCCTTCAGTACATTATGGATCAACGATACCCAAAAAATGACACTAAAACTGACAAAAATACCCTTTAATGATTAGCCACGAGCTCCATTTTAGATGGTGGAATTTTGTACAAGAAAGCCTAGGGTTAGGTGCTACTCGATGCATGGATGCTTTTGAAGCTAAAAGAATACTTGGAGAAGTTCAAGAAGGAATTTGCAGAACATATGTTAATGGACACCGAATGGCCAAACAAGTCATGCAATCATGCTACTATTGGTTGACTCTTAAAAAGGACTACATTCACTATGCCAGAAAGTGCCACAAATGCCAAATCTATTATGACAAAATCTATGTACCACCACCTTCTCTACATGTTATGATAGCTCCATAGCCCTTTTTTATGTGAGGCATAGACATGATCGGACTAATTACCCCTAAGGCTTCCAAGAGGCACTACTTTATTTTGGTGGCAATTGATTATTTCACCAAGTAGGTACAGGTAACTTCTTATGCTAATGTCACCAGATCTATCATACACAAATTTGTAAAATAGGACATCATTTTTAGATATGGTCTTCTCTAACAAGTCATTACTGATAATGCATTTAACTTAAAAAAACAAATTAATGCAAACAGTCTGCTCTTAGTTTGAGATTCAACATCAAAATTTTATCCCATACTATCCAAAAATGAATGGGGTAATTTAAACAGCCAACAAGAATATCAAAAAGATAGTTCAAAAGATGGCTGAGACATATAAAGATTGGCATGAAAAATTGTGTTTTCCTTTACATGCTTACCGCACGACCTTACAAACTTTTACAGATGCTACCCTAGTTTTCTTGGTCAACGGCACGAAGGTCATCCTACCTATTAAGTTTGAAATTCCATCATTCAAACTTTTAATGAAATCACAACTTGAAAAGGTTGAATGGGTTGAAAATTGATATGAACAGCTTAATCTCATTGAAGAAAAATAATCAAAGCAATCTGTCATGGGCAAATGTATCAAAAGTGCATGATGAGAGCCTATGACAAAAAAGTTCATCCTCCTTAATTTTAGGAAGGTGACTTAGCGCTCAAACAAATTTTCCATATTCATAATGATGCTCAAAGAAAATGGACCCAAATTGGGAAGGACCGTATATAGTGAAACGTGTATTTTTCAAAGAAGCCATAATCTTAACTGAGATGAGTGGCAATGACTTGTCTAACCCTGTGAACTCTGATTCTGTTAAGAAAGACTATGCTTAAAAGAACTTTAGGATGAAAACTCAAAAGGGCATTCTATTTGTCCTTTGCCTACGACTCATAAAAACAAAAAAAAAAAAGAAAAGAAAACCAGCTTAAGTTGAAAACCTGAGAGGGCAACTTAAGAACCGACCCTTTTACACCACACTCACAAATATGATCAAGATACCAAGTCATAACCTAACCCATCTATTCTATGCTAACTAACCCCACCAAACCTCATCCATACCTTCACTAAGAAAATGGAAAGTACCTAACTCTGAAGCCTCCATCCCACCATAGGGCAATGTAAGGAATCTTCTTATGAGTTGGTTAGCACCAAAAAGATTAATCACTTGAGAAAAATCTCTAAAAGCACTGAGTGAAGAATTCATGTCCTTAGCATTAAGAGCCAACTAACTAGGAAGAATTCTTTTATCTCTTTTGCATCTCAAAATCTTTCACAATCTTATAAGTTCATCATAACTTGCACCTTCTTTCTTTGAATGAAAATACAAATACTTGATTTCTCACAAAATCTTCTCCTAACCCTGTATACCATGTTACATCATGTTTGTTATTTAATTGATAATGCTTGATAAATAAACAAAACTGATAACGGGATTTTCTAGCATTATGTGGAATGATTGAACTTTGCAAAAGCTTTGTTTCATGCCTAAAGACTAAGAATAAACTTTTGGGGCCATAATCAATTTGGTCTTGGGACCCATATCTTAAAAATATGCTCAAAACCCTTTTTCAATGAACTCTAGCCTCAAGACAAGGGACCAAAGTTTTTTTCAAACTGTTATCCTTAACTATAATTTAAAGTAGTCCAATAAGACCACCACGGACACCTTTTAATTCATAATTGGCAAAGTGGAATCCTTCACACTCACCAAATTCAATGCTACTAAAGTTCCCATGCATGAGCCATCTAAACTAAGTCTGTCCCTCCACATTCATGAACTTCTTGTACATTTAAAAAGCATCTTTTACATTTAAAACCTCTAAAAATCTAATGCATAATTGATAAGCCGTTGGGCAAAAGTCTATTCCACCAAACTCATGAAAGTGTAAACAATAAAGAAGGCCAAAACCGACATGAAAGTGTAAACAACAGAGAAGGCCAAAACTGACCACTAGATTAGGCTTTTAATGGCATTATCCTTGCATCATTTAGACAGGCACTTGCATCCCAATGCTTTATGTAGCATCTAACATCTTATAGGTATAGATTCCCATTTATAGAAGTTCATTTTCTAGGGAACCTAAGGTATAATTTTTTGATTTCAAAAAACCTTGGAAGGCTTCAAGTAAGTACCCTTGACCCTATGTGCTCATTGAAAATCACCCAAAATAGGTATCTAAACTTATTTCCTTTTAGTTCTCAAAGAGCAAAATGCCTTTCCTGACTTACCATGAAGCCCACACAAGCTAGTGGCACCTACCTATCTCAGTCCATAAAAAGCTAGACAACTATAAAGTTAAAGCCTACATAAGCTAGTGGCACTTATCTACCTTAGTTCACAAAGAGCTAGACATTTTTCTTTGCCTACCTTAAAGCCTGCATAAGATGGTGGCACCTGTCTACCCTAGTCTACAAAAAGTTGGATGTTTTTCTTTACCTACCTCAAAGCCTACATAAGCTATTAGTGCCTATCTACATGAGTCCACAAAGAGCTAGACATTTTTCTTTACCCATCTTAAAGCCCACATAGCTGGTGGCACCTATCTACCTTAGTCCACAAAGGGTTGGATGTCTTTCTTTACTTACCTCAAAGCCTACACAAGCTTATGGCACATGTTTGGGGTTAAACCTGATAAACAACCAGTAGAAAGGTCAAACCCTACAAAACTCATCAAAATCTCTTTTTCTGTAAGTATATTCCACCTATCTTGATGTGATACTAAATAGCTTTCTATTTCTCTATAGGCACATGAAACCATTATCCTAGTTGAATAAAATGGTGTCGCTTTGTCTATGCCTTATTCCTAATATTTAGCCATGGCCTAAAAGAGGCAGGTATAGACACCTCATTTTGTCTGGCCCACTTTTGGTACTCTAAGACTCAATTGAAAGATGATAAAATCAAAAATTAAAATAAAATTAGAGGGTAATTGCTGAGTTCCATATCCATGCATATGGCTAAAAGTACTTTATGTATCGATACAACATGCTTTGTATCAATACACAAAGGCATTTTTACCCCAGTTTGAGCCACTTCTTTAACCTCTAAAATTTTGATTTAAAGAAGTTTTTGCACTAAGAAATTATCATAAATCATTGCAACCCTCAACTATAGGCCTATGATCGTATTTAAACAAATTATTACATCCCATGTAGCTAATGACAAAGGTCACTTTCATAAAATATATGGTTGTAAGAAGGCATGGTAGGCATGTCTCTAGTTACTAGTCACAGCCTTTTTACTTCCTTACTCAGCATGGCAGAACTAATAGGAAGAAAATTAGCTGAGCATAATACCTAGAGATGTCCCCTAGTACAAGGGAGAAAGATAAAAAATGCCCTTACTTTGTCTCTTAAAAACATTGGCTAAGCATTGAATAAAGGGGGACTTTAGCCATTCCCCAAAAAGACCATCCATTTTAAAAAAGAAAGCTAACTTGTAATCTCAAAAAGCTTCATCCGTTACTAAGAACTCTCTAACAATCTTTAGCCCTAAAACTCTCCTAAAAAATATTATTTCATTACCATTCACCTTCAACCATCTTCTGTTCCCGTACCTCGCTAAAACCACCACTAGAAACCTTTAAAATCTCATCCTTTCACATGCTTTCACCCTCAAAACACCCCACAACAACCATATTATCGAAAAGCTTTTTCCTTTCACCATTTTCTTTTTAAATAATAGAAAAAAAGGAAAAAAATTGAGCTTAAAGTCATAACTTTAAGAAATGAGGAAAGTTTAAGCATTTGTTTGTATATTTTCTACCTTATTCCATACATTTTCTATTTTTATCATCCACTTCATTTGAATTAGCACTTCATGCTGTCATGACCCTCCCAAGACTCTCAAGCATTGTTATTGCCTTACTTATGGTAGCTTTAGGATATTGATGACCTTCTTGACACCTAGATGTTGTTTGGATATGTAAACTTGCCTTGATTTTTATCATTACACAGCCTTTATTCATGCATTTCTTGCCATGTTCCTTCCACATTCACATCTATCTCGTACTTAAATGGTCACCTTAACCTGTCTTATGTATGCTCATACTTTTTCTTATGTTTTAAGGAGTCTAATGAAGTAAAAATGCTATCTTGACAACTCCGGCATCTATTCCTTTGTTTAAACATGTTCATATCATCTCCACACAACTTATTTATCATCTTTTTGCATTTTTATCATCCATTTTCATGTCAAAATGTCATCTTTGCATGTTTGTATATTTAATCTATGTTCATCTTTGTATATGTTGTATTTTATTCATGACATCCTTCTAAAAAATGCTTGTTGCTTTCGAAAAATCTAATTTTTAGAAAAATCCCCAAGTTAAGTTCAAGCTACCTCCAATAGATGAAAAATAGCATTTATTTAATGTTTTCATAAAATTTGTCTTCTAATCTTGAGGATAGATCAATATTTAGCTCTAGATTCATGGTGAAATTAGTTCATTTTTCAAAACAAAAATGATCTTTTTTTAGTTGTTAAAGTATGAAGCCTTGATCTTGATTCTTATGTTCCCTTTAGTAACATGACTAATAGGTTCTTTCGTCGTCCCAAACTACTTTGAGATTATGGAATGAACATATGAAGCCCATGTTGCTTTCTATCATGGATGTTCAGGCATCCTAGACACTAGCCTATCTTTGAGAAAAACCTAAAAATATCAAATGGCCCTCTATTAGCTCTTGTAACATTGTAGCCTAAGCTTGGAAAATCATTTTCAAACCATAAAATGTTTTCGTTGATGTTTCTAATATTTCTCCTTTAAAGAGCATTAAATTACCTTTCTAATGATGTCTTGTCTACCCTTAGATCATCCCTGATCAGGGAGTTATGATTTTTCAAACCTTCAATGTTTGAAACCTCGAGAACCAACATGCAATATTCTATTTGAGCCATTTTGGCCCATCAAATGATTTTTAAAAAATTTTTAAATATTTTTCTTAAAAAATTCATAAAATTGATTTTCTAATAAAGTACTATTAATGATGTAACAATTTTAGATAAGCCTAGAATAGTTTTTCAAAATCTATCATGCCATTCACTTGTACATGCTACCAGTGTCTAGATAGACCTAATTTTAAAAATTAGTTTTACCTAGAAAGTAATTTTCCAGGATCTTCAAATATTTTTACATTAAACCTTATCCAGTTACCTTTCTAACGGTACCTCATTTACCCTCTAAGGCCTTCAGATGCACCCAAAATAAATTCAGAAAAAGAGATGATATGATGTTGTCCCCTATTTTTAACTTAAGCTCTGAATTTCATTTTATTGAAACATTTGAATGTCTCAAAAAGCACTTAATTGGTTCCCCCATAACGCAAGCCTTTTAGGCTTGGATCAAAGCTAAAATACAAAAAATAAAAAAATTATTTCATGCTAGATATCTTTCTTATCTGTATTAAAATTTTTGCTAGTGGAGATACTCCAACTCCACTACACTGAAGGGGATACCCTAACCTCGTTTTCAACTTAAAACTTAAAGTTTCTATTTAAATCCACCTTCAAGATTCTTAAGCCTTATCTAAAGCTGTCAAAAACTTTCATTTTTAGGGATACCCTAACCCACTAATCCAAAATGATACTCTAAACCTGTTTTTAATCAAAAATTCAAATTTTCTCTTTATTCCTAAATATTTTCCCAACTCTATCTTTAGAGATACTCAATCCCACTTGTCTTCGGGGGTACTCCAACCCTCCTTTACCTAAAAAAGGATAAAAAAATTTTTCTCTTTCAAATGCCTCGGATTGCTTTAATTAAAATCATTTTTGTCCACCAAATCTAGACCGATCTCTAAAATTGTCATCCCAGTTAGTATTCAATAATCAAAGGCAATTATGTGATACATTTTGATCGCCCCTTTTTTTCTATTTCTTTTATTTGTGATTGTTTGTTCACGATATTATTATATTTCTCTTTCTCTGTCTTACTAAAATGTTTGTTTTTATAGTGATTATTGTGCATTCATGTTTAAAATTGATTTTCAACGAAACCTACTAGTCAATTTTCCATGTTGGTATCTCTTCAGTGCCTAATACGGTGTGGTAACATGGTCCGAATATGAATCCTAACCAAGCTCGACTTAATTGGCCTTCTCTCTTATATTTGTTAAATTCATCACTATTTTATATTCTTTTATTTCTATTGCCATATCATTGTCGACATTTTTTTATTTTAGGGACTAAATGGTCGAGATGAATCGCTCACTCGACTTAACCCTAAATAGTCATTATGAAATGACTATTTATTTAGAGCTGCCACCAATCTATTTAGGCTAGGTGAGATTGGTCACCTATTGGAGTTTGTATTTTAAGGGTTATAAACCCTAGAATACGAACTCTGGGGCCCACGATAATACCAGAGATCATATAAAACGATTTGAGAATCGATTAAAATCATAAATAAGGATTAACCCTCCCATGATGCCCGAAAATTGGTATCTTATTAATTACATGTCGACTTAAATTTTAATTTTTATTCGGTTTCAATGTATGGCTTTTAATTATAAATTCTCGAAATAATAATTTATAAAACAAATTTATTATTTCATGTTAGGAAGATCGGGTTTTCATAAAATTTTGGAAATGAAAATCTTTCATGTACTCTATCGAAGGACTAATGGAACACGAAAGCTTTTTATCATTCTCCTCTGTATCCCAATGGAAACCCAAAGGAACACAAAAGTTTTTAAAATTTAAAATATCTTTCACACCCCGGTAAAGGGCCAAAGGAATGTGAAAGGCTTTATTACTTTTTTATAAAAATCTCAATTTTCATTTAGAAAGAATATATCATTAGTAAAATAATTCATATAACCTCTCTCATATTTTGAGAGCAATCCTACATATTATTCTAACTTCGAGACATTGCCTTAATTTTTTTAAAAAAATTTTATATTTATTAAAAATATTTATAGAACATATTTGGACTCAATGACAATCTAATATAACGAATCTTTTCCTAATGTGTACCTTTGACATGAAAGTATCCTGATAATCACATAAGACTTGGTTCTAATGCAAAATTACCAAAATGCCTTTGGGTTGTACCTTCAATGTGAAAGCCATTAAGGACATGAAAAGGATTATAATAAGATGAATCTATCCTAAATGTACATCTTTAGCATAAAAGCATCTCGATGACTACCTAGGAGTCAGCTTGAAAAATTACCAAAATGCCCTTAGGGTGTACCTTCGACGTGAAAGTATCTTGACAACCCTAAAGGACATGAAAAAGATTATAACAAGGTAAACATATCCTAAATGTACATCTTTGGCATCAAAGCATCCTAATGACTATCTAGGATCTGATTCAAGAGAAATTAGCAAAATATCCCTAGGTATACCTTTCACGTAAAAGTATCTCAGTAACTCTAAAGAAATTAAAAATGATCAGAGAGAGGTGAACTTATCCTAAATGCACATCTTTGTCATAAAAGCATCCTGATTACCACCTAGGACTTGGTTCTAGGGAAATTACCAAAATACTTTTGGGGCATACCTTCAATGTAAAAGTATCCTGGCAACCTTAAAGGACATGAAAAGGATCATAAAAAGGAGACCCTATCCTAAATGTACATCTTTAACATAAAAGCATCCCAATAACTACCTAGTATTTGATTAAAGAGAAATTACCAAAATAACCCCAGGTGTACTTTTCACGTGAAAGTATCTCGATAACCTTAAAAGAGTTAAAAATGATCATAGAGAGGTGAACTTATCCTAAATGCACATCTTCAACAAAAAAGCATCTCGATTACTACCTAAGACTTGATTTTAAAGAAATTACCAAAAGCATTTGGGGCGTACCTTCGACCTAAAAGTATTCTGGCGACCTTAAAGGACATGGAAAGGTAGATAACAATGATTTTTAGTCTAAATGGGTAATTTAGATTACAAAAGTGACCTAAAATATAAAAATAACTAATGAGTCCCTAAATTTCTCAAAATTAAATATTAGTCCTAAATTGATTAATAATGCTAAAAAATATATTTTTGGCCCAAAATACCCAAAATGGGTGATTTAAATTTTAAAATAACCTAACATGCAAAAATGCTATTAAGTCCTTAAATTTTCAAAAATTGCATTTCGTAACCTAATGGAGAACCAAAAAAATATGAAAGGTTTTAATGTTTTTAGCACCCCACCGGAGGACCAATGGAATGCTAAAAATTTAAGTACTCCAAGTGAATGATTTCATGCTAGAAATAACTATTTTGGCCTAAAAATGCTAGATTTCCCTAATGGTCCCTAAGCTTTCCTAAAATTGCAAATTGGCCCCTACATGATTAAAAGATAAAATTAAGCATCAAATAAATCAAAATAATCACAAAAAATCACATAGAAAATTACAAGCAAGATTTGGTCATCTCTTTTTTGCCCTAAAATAAATTTTCAATATTTACACAAAAGTCCTTAAACTTTTTAAAATTACAAAAAGACCTTAAAACTAAAAACCTTTATTTTAACTTGCCAAATGCATAAAATATACACCTAACGCTACAAGTGTGTTTCGGCCAAGCATATAGGTCTAAACAAATTTTTTATTTTTTATGAATTAGCCTTAAATTTTCTATTTATAAAATGACCAAAAAATCACTGGATATATATATGCATGAATTTTGGCCAACACCTAAATGATCTACAAATCAATTTTTTTAACCCAATAATCACATATCCATATTTTGTTTAACACAAATTAGCACCATTATATGATAAAATTACAAAAATAAATATACATAAACATATGATTTCACCATAATAGCGAGAAAACACTAAAAGAAATAAAATATATATTGACAAATATAACACCAAAACCAACATCATATCAACATAAACATGATTCATGAAGAAAAATAATTTAATTACAAGAAGAAAAATAAAATAAAATCAAGGAAATTAGTTCATGGTCATTATGCTTAGTCTTTCAACATGGATAAAAAAAAATCCTTGAACTTAAGCATATTTTACCTCACCAAAGAGAAGAAGAATATATGAAACAAACAAGACTTTAAAGATTTTAGTAGAGATTATACGTTAACAAGCCTTGAAATTTTTCCAAGTGTTATCTTTCTTTTTTGAAAAAGTTTTTTTTTCCTTCTTTGGCTTTCAAAACTAAAGCCTTAAAGAAATTCCATGTCCTTTTTCCATGTTTTTTCCTAATTTTTTATTTTGTTTACTTATTATTTGGTTAACTTGTTAGGTTAAAAATCATTATTGGTGTGTCATAAGCTGATACCCTTGTCATCTTTTCTTATAAGCCACTATCCTATTTTCATGATTATGCTAGTTTAGGTGGCATGATGATGATGTGACATACTTGATATACTTGATGGATTTAGTTAGCAAGAAACTAAATTAGTTAGCAAAGAATTTAATTCCATCCAAATTGAATTTCATGTAACTAAATTAGCAAACTATAAAATTAATTATGTAAAATAAAATTTCATTATAAATTTTCAAGTAAATATAGTCTTGGAAGTAAAGAAACAAATGCAATCAAGGTGCCTAAAAAGCTTAATTGGAAATTCCATGAAAAATGATAACAAATTAAAATTCATGTACTCAACTAAATTTCACATAACAAATCCAATTAACAATTTAATCATATGAAAATTCCAATCAAAACTCCATAAAAAAATTGAATCAAAATAATAGATATAAAAATAAAAAATTAAAAATTAAAAGAAAAAGTTTATGGACTTTGTTAGAAAATTAGAGATTAAAATGGGCTTGGTAAGCTTTTAGAGAATGAAATGGGCTTGGTGGAAAATCAACAAAATTGGCTTAGTAAAGTCATTGTAATTATTGAGATATTATTGGGTTTATTAGGCTTATTTGCAAAAGTTAAATTGTTTAGGCCTACTAAGGAGATTTTGCCCAAAATAAAATTAATAAAATTTTTTAGAAAGATTTCAAATATTGAATTATACAAGAAAAAATGTTGAGACGTCTTATGTGCAAGAAAAAAAACATTAAAAATCCAAAAATCGTAAAATTTTACGAGAAAACCTTTATCAAAGAAATTTGTTATTTTGGAAAAAAATAAAAAACTCATAAAATAAATTAAATTTTTAAAAACTGATTTGAAAATATTTAATGAATTTTAAAAATCTTAAACTCAAAAAATTCCTTTTGAAAAAATTTTACGAGCAGAAAACCTTGTATCTTGAAAACGGGACAATTCAAAGAAAATGTAAAACTGATAAAATAAATTGAAATTTTTTTAAAACTAAATTAATATAAATTAAATGAAAATATTTAGTGAATTTAAAAATCTTAAACTCAAAAAAATCCTCCAAAAAAAAATTATGGAGTAGAAAACTCTGTATCTTGAAAACGAGAAAATTTAGAAAAATGCAAAACTCATAAAATAAAATGAATTTTTAAAAACTAATTTGATGCTAGTTAAATGAAAATATTTAAAGAATTTTGAAGTTCAAAACTTGAGAAAATTTTACAAAAATTTTATAGGAAAATAAAAGCTCATACTTTAAAACTGAGAAAATTTTAATGAATACAGTGAAAATTATGTAACACGGACTAAATACAACATATTGTCTAAAATATTAATTATCAAAAATAATAGAATGAAATTTTGAATTCCAAAATAGGTTTAACTAAAACAATTTTACGAACATAATACTCGCGATACTGTAAAAATTCAAAATTAATTAACAAAATTGATAATTTGACATGTTGTGGTAAAACACCAATACTTATTTTTTTTCTTGAATATTTTTTATTTTTTGAATGCATCTTGGCATGAATACTACACAAGTGTTGATAAAAATATGCGACAGTCAATTTTTTAAGCTTTAAAAAAACTCAAAAAAATTCATAATTTGATCATGATATCATCTGCATGAATGATTTTTCCAAATTTGGCAAGAAAATATTTAACAACAAAATTTCCCTTTTAAATATTTATCCTTTTATCTGAGATCGATCTTCAAATGATATTTTTTCCATCATGTGTCGGTACGATCACATATGTGTGACGAAATAAGTTTAAAAAAAATGTGAAATTCACCTACAGAGGTCCACCTCCATCGAGCAATAATCATATCTTTGATCTTAGATAACTAAAACTATTGAAAAAAGACTTGGAGAAAATTATGTCTCTACATACAGAACATCCAAATTTTTTAGATCTAATTCGGACATTGTTTTCACTAAATCCTTATATTCCACACATATTTTAGGTGCAGGGTGAGTTGATTTTCTTAAAAAAATAAGATCGATTTACAAAACTTTAGGCATTAAAGAGAATTATATCTAAATAAAGACTAATGGAACTGATTTAACTGAGACCACAATAAGACGTAGTTAGTAGGTATCGATTTCAAGCACCATGGGGATGTTATCCTTACTCATGCTAACCAATTTCCAAACCTAACTAATGAATTATTGGACTTTGTAGACCTTGAAATCGATGCATGAAGTTTTGTAACTCAAAATATTTTTTTCAATTGGCATCCGATCTTGCCTAGCCTAAAATAACCGATGGTGACTCTAAGTTTATGGCCACTACATGGTGGCCACCCAAGACTTGATTGGATGAGCGATTAGCCTGATGGTCTCCCTCTCTTTCATATTATTATACCTAATCCAAATCTTGATCATAGGATAACTCAAAGGCTAGACCACAACCAACCATCATTTATTTTTAGGTTAAGCATGCCATGCCATTTGGATTGTTTGAAGTTTTAAAGGCGGCACATGGCGACATGAAGAATCAATATCATGTATCCTACTGAAAAGAACATGATTATAGTGCCAAATCACAACTAGAATGGAGATTCTTATAAGAATCCAAGTTTTTCTCATTTGATGAATGAACTTTGATTATATGGAAAATTATGGAAAAAAGCTTTTATTGTCATACTGAAGCATCAATATCGTGTATTCCAATGGGAAGATCATGATTATAGTGCCTAATCATGACAAAAATAGAGATTATTATAAGAATCAAAGTTTGTATCATTTGATAGATGAAGTTTGATTATAAGGAAAATGTTGGGAAAAAAAAGTTGTGTGCCAAACAAATGCATTAATATAATGTATACCAATAAGAAGAAAGTGATTCCAAGTTAATCTCATTTGATGGATGAACTTTGATTCAAAGGAAAATAGTGGAAGGAAAAAAATTTCCTGCCAAACCAAAGCAACAATATGATGTATCCAAATAAGGAAAAAGTGATTATAGTACCTAATCACAAAAAAAATGAAGATTATTAAGAGAATCCAAGTTTTTCTCATTTGATGAATAAACTTTGATTGTAAGGAAAATGTTGGAAGGAAAAGCTTTTTTTTTTTTTGCCAAATCAAAGCGACAACATCATGTATCCAAATGAGGAGAAAGTGATTATCGTGCCCCATCATGGAAAGAATGAAGATTGTTATAACAATCCAAGTTTGTTTCATTTGATAAACGAACTTTGATTTTAAGAAAAATAGTGAGAAGAAAAGCTTTTCTTGCCAAACCAAAGCATCAATATCATGTAGCCTAACGAAGAAAATGGGATTATAGTGCCCAATCACAAAAAGAATGGAAATTCTTATGAAAGTCCAAATTTGTCTTATTTGACGAATAAACTTTAATTTTAAGTAAATGATAGAGATAAAAGCTTTTCTTGCCAAACAAAAGCATTAGTTTTATGTATGCCAATAAGAATATCATGATTATGGTGTCTAATCAAGAAAAAAATAGAGATTATTATGAGAATCCAAGTTTATCTCATTTGATGGATGAACTTTGATTCTAAGAAAATGCCATAATGAAGAGGTTTTCTTGCTAAACCTAATCATCAATATCATGTGTCCTAATGAAGAGAGAGTGATTATAGTGCCAATCATAGGAAAAATAGAGATAATGATGAGAATCTAAGTTTGTCTCATTTAAAGTGTGAACTTTAATTCTAAGGTAAATGATGGAAAGAAATGCTTTTCTTACTAAACCAAAGTATCAATATCATGTATCCTATTAAGAAGACAGTGATTATAGTGCCTAATCATAAAAAGATTAGAGATTATTAAGAGAATCCAATTTTGTCTCGTTGGATGGATAAACTTTGATATTAAGAAAATGGTGGAAAGAAAAAGCTCTTCTTTCTAAGCTAAAGCATCAATACCATGTATCCTAAAAAAGATCATGATTATGGTGTCTAATCCTAAAAAGAATGGAGATTATTATGAAAATCTATGTTTGTCTCATTTGATGAACAAACTTTAATTCTAAAAAAAAGTATGGGAAAAAAGCTTTTTTTGTTGAACCGAAGCGTCAATATCATGTATCCTAGTGAAAAAACATGATTATAGTGCCCAATCATAATAGGAATAGGGATTTTATAAAAATCCAAGTTTTCCTCCTTTGATGGATGAGCTTTGATTGTAAGAAACATGGTGGAAAAAAAACATTTGTTGTCATGCCGAAACATCAATATCATGTATCCCAATATGAAGATCATGATTATAATGCTTAATCATGAGAACAATGGAGATTATTACAAGAATTGGAGTTTGTCTTATTTGATAGATGAACTTTAATTCTAAGAAAATGTTGGAAAAAAACTTTTCCTACCAAACAAAAACATCAATATCGTGCATCCTAATAAGGAGAAAGTGATTATAGTGCCTAATCATAAAAATTATTACAAGCATCAAAGTTTATTTCATTTGACAAATGAACTTTGATTCTAAGGATAATGGTGGAAAAACAGCTTTTCTTACCCAACCAAAGCATTAATATCTTGTATCCCATTAAGGAGAAAGTGATTATAGTGCCCAATCAAAAAAAATAAAGATTATTACAAGAATCCAAGTTTGCCTTATTGGATAGATAAACTTTTAAGAAAATGGTGGAAAAAAAAGATTTACTTTCTAAACCAAAGCATTAATATCATGTATCTCAGTAAAGGGAACGTGATTATAGTACCCAATCACAAAAAGAATAGAGATTCTTATAAAAATCCAAGTTTATCTCATTTGACTTATGAACTTTGATTCTAAGGAAAATGGTGGAAATAAAAGCTTTTTTTGCCCTACCAAAGCTTCAATATCATGTATGGTTATAAGCATAAAATGATTATAGTGCCTAATCATAAAAAGATTAGAGATTATTACGAGAATCCAAGTTTATCTCGTTAGATGGGAACTTGATTCCAAAGATAATGGTGGAAAGAAAAGCTTTTCTTGCCAAAACAAAGCATTAATATTATGTATCTCAATGAGAAGATCATGATTATGGTGCCTAATCAGAAAAGGAATTGAGATTATTATAAGAATCCAAGTTTGTCTCATCCGATGGTGAACTTTAATTCTAAGGAAAATGGTAAAAAAAAAAAAGCTTTTTCTACCAAATGAAAGCACCAATATTGTGTTTCCTAATAAAGGGAAAATGATTATAGTGCCTAATAACAAAAAAAAAGGGTGATTATCATGAGGATCCTAATTTTTCTGATTTACTGACGAACTTTGTTTATAACAAAAATGGTGGGGAGAAATTCTTTTCTTGCTAGATGAAAGCATTAATATCTTGTATCATAATGCAAAGAAAGTGATTATACTGCCTAATCACAAAAAATGGAGATTATTACGAGCATCCAAGTTTTTCTCAATTGACTGATGAACTTTAATTCAAAAGAAAATAGTGGAAAGAATAGATTTTCTTGCCAAATCAAAGCATCAATATCATGAATCCCAATGGGAAGATCATGATTATAGTGTCTAATCATGAAAAAAATGGAAATTGTAGTAAGAATCCAAGTTTGTCTTATTTAATGAGCAAACTTTATTCTAAGAGAAATAGCAAGAATAAAGACTTTCCTTATTGAGCCAAAGCATTAATATCGGGTATCCTAATGAAGAGTGTTGCTACGTGCTCAGCTTTAAAACTTTAAATGATCTGAAGGGCATAGCGTGCTCAACTTAAACATAAATGATGGTTAGTCATAGTTAAGCCTTTGCATTTTTCATTTTTCAGGATTTGGATTAATCATAGTAATATGCAGAGGAGAGAGACTGTCAAACGAATCACTCATCCAACTAGTCTGAATGGCCATCATAAAGTGTCTATAAACTTGGACTCATCATCGATTATTTTAGACTAGGCAGGATCTAATGCTTATTAAACATAATATTTTAAGTTAAGAAACTCAAGACATTGATTTCGAGGTTTATAAAGTCCAAAGATTCGTTTGTTGGGTTCAGGAGTTGGTTACCTAAGAAGAAGGATTAGCACCCCCATGATGCCTAAAATCGTTACCTACTAACTATGTCTTACCTTAGACTCGGTTAAATCGGTTTCATCTACTTATTATTTAGATTTAATCCTCTTTAATGCATGAAGTTTTGTAAATTGTAGATATGGATTTTAAAGAAAATTAGATTAGCAATACACCTTGAAGGTGTGACGAACATAGGGATTTTTACGAAAATAATGTCTGGATTGGATTTGAAAATTTGATGTCCCATATAAAGCACTGAAGAGATACTAACACAAAACACGACCTTGTAAATTTTATTGAAACATAAATTTTAAATATGAATGCATGATTATCACCATAAAAAAATGTTAGTCGATAAAAAAATACAATAATATCATAAATAAACAATCATAAACAAAAGAATGTAAAAAATAGGGATGATCGAAATGTATCTCATAATTGTCTTTGATTATTAAAGAATAACTAGGATGACAATTTAGAGACAGGTTTGATTCAGTGGCAATTTGAGGGATGAAGATGACTTTAATTAAAATAGTTTGAGCCATCTAGAAGGGAAAAATTTTAGATTTTTTAAGGTCAAAATGAGGTTAGAGTATCCCTCAAAGATATAGGGTTTGAATATGCCTAAAGATAATTTTAGAAAAATATTTATGAATAAAGAGAAAATTTGAATTTTTAATAAAAAATAAGGTTAGAGTATCCCTCAGAATAGTATGCTTAGAGTATCCCAAAAGATTAAAATTTTGATGGTTCTATACGTTAGCTTTAATAGAGAGATTGAACAAAGAAGGCGTGAATTGGTTCTATACTTTGTAAATTTGAAAATTAAATAAGATAAGGAAGAGAGAAAAGTCAACAATAGATGTATAGAGGTTCGATCCTTTAATTCGGCACCTATGTCCTCTCTTCTTGGTACTTTCTTACCAAGGTGATTTCCATAATTCACTCAGGAAATTGTTACCTTTGAGGATAAGGTATAACCTTGCACAACTATCTTTTAAGGCTTAGATAGAACCTTTCAAATACTTTAAGAATTATACCCTAAACTCCTAAGTATTTTCACTCACTTTCACTTAACCCCTTTTGTGAAATGAAAAAAGTATTTTGCAAACTAATTGAACCTCTAGTAGGTGGATGTTTGCTGGAATTTAAGTGCAAGAAGAATGAGATACACATAGACTTAAAGAGTATGAGTTGATATAAGTAGAAACTAATGAATTTGATGATTTTGAGTTTTTATTGTTCAATGATTCAACGAAATATGTATCTCTACCTTTTCAGCTATTTGGAACCTCCATTTATAGCTGTAAATTGATTCATAAACATTAGGCATTTAATAGTTGGTTGAAGAGTCATTGTAGCCTTCATAAATGCTAATTTTCATTCAATCCCGCACTATAATATCGATGTAATACCAATAATATCAATACGTAGTTCAAAAAAGTGACCGTTATAACTTATTGTATCGATACTAGGGTCTCAATATCGATACTAAGCAAGTTGTATTGATACAGATACTTTTCTATCGATACATATGAGGGTTTTAGCCAAATATAGGTTACTGCCAAGCTTTGTATCGATACTCATAGGGTGATTATCGATATTGATCAGCATGTATTTGATCATACTTGTATCAATACCTTTGAGGGTTTCATGCAAACCTTGGCTATTGCCAAGCCCTGTATTGATACTTAAGGAGTGAGTATCGATACTAAGCAACCTGTTTCAATACACATGTTCATTGCATCGATATATTTGAGGGTTTTATGCTTAGTATCAATACACATGTTCTTTGTATCTATACAAGGCTTCAAAACTTGCTTGTCAAATCATTTTGTTGACTCAAACACATCTTAATAATTAGAACCTTAGTATTTTTAAATATACTTTTTAATTTAAACACAGATATAAAGTTAAGTATTATTTAACTTAAGTTTGTTGGTTATATCAAAACTAAATTCAAGGTTAATAATCTCCTTCTTTTTGATATAACAAAACTAAAGATAAATTTGCTTGTGTTTGAGTTTAATCAAAGACATAACTCCCCCTCAATAAATTGCCCAAGATTTTAAAATGTAACTCGGGTTCTAATATTTGCATAATTAATTCATAATTCGTGTTTCAACAAATGCATGATCAATTCATGGAAAGCAACATAATGCAAATTTAAGGTATTTCATCCCTTTTTTTGTTATATCAAATAGAGAATTCAAGGATAAGCAAGCATATGTATAAGCAAGCATAAAGAAAATAAATTTATCAAGTAAAAGATGTTCAAGAAGATGCAAAAACATGAAACAGCATAAAAATCTATTGACATAATGTAAAGAGAAATCTGAATGATTTTAAAACAATAACCTAAAGACATAAAGTTTGGAAATTTTTAAGAAATATGTTTAAGGTGACTAGACTTCATCGATAGGAGGATCTTCGGTGGGTGGAGGAGTGGGTGGAGGCGCATAAGGAAAGGTAGCAAAGTAGGCATAGAATTGCTCTATTAGGGCTCAATGACTTTGCTTAACAGCAGAGAAACGAGCATCGATGGTGTCAAAACATCCCTCTCGCGTATCAAAATGATCCATAATCGATGTGAAAATTGTGGGAATATCCATGGGTAGAAGAACCAAAGATGCAGGAGGTGGAGGAGGCCCATCATGCTTTATTTCATCATTATTGTTAGGAGCAGAAGCATCTGATTACTTAAGTGGTGGCTATTGATTAGCTTTTAGAATAAAGTCGCTGCATTGAATTTTATATCCGACAAGTCCTATAGATTTACGATCGATGCAGCGATATATGGTTACCATAATGCAGGGTTGCATGAAAGATCTAGACCTTGAGTTTTCAAATAGTAACTCAAAGCCATGCCATAAAGAAGACTTTAACAACCGCGTACGCATAAAATGAGTTTCATAAATATAAAGTAGGCTAGATTTGGATAGGTGCGGATTGTATCATATGCAGCCACCAATAATTTGAATCACTGATTAAAGTGTGTTTTATTCTGTATGGATGGAGCGCATGTGAAATAATGAGATCAATCGACAGAATGAGCATGGCTTTATAGTAAGGGTTGTGTAATGTAGCGGGACCTAAGCCTTCATTGATGACACCTTCATTTGAAAATTTAAAGGTAGAGGCGAGGGAAGCCATGTTGACTAGGAGATCTTGTCCCAAAAGATAGGACTATATAGCAATGACATTGTCATGGTCATCAACAATGAGATATGCATTGCTAAAGAAGGCACAGATAAGATTTTCATGCACCAGAACATTTAAGGAAAGGATTTTGGTCCATCCAAAGGTGTCAAAAGTCTGAAGGTAT
>JBBYHO010400619.1:0-26618 GCA_038382025.1 Adansonia gregorii
ATCAGTGTTTATCCCAATTAAAATGTGAACTTTGATTCTAAACATGGTCGAAAGAGAAGTTTTTCTTATGAAACCAACACATCAATATCATTTATCCCAATGAGGAGAATGTGTTTATGGTGCCCAATCATGAACAAAATGAGATTATTATATGAATCCATGTTTATCCAAATCGACGAATGAACATTAATTCCAAAAGTGGAAGAAAAAAAAGTTTTTCTTATGAAATCAAAGCATAAATATCATTTATGCCAATGAGGAGAATGCATTGATGGTGCCCAATCATGAAAAGAAAAGAGATTATTACGTAAATCCATATTTATCGTGACAGATAAATGAACTTTGATTCTAAAAACTGGTGGAAAGTGAAGTTTTTCTTATGAAACCAAAACATCAATTCATTTATCCCAATATGGAGAAAAAATTTATTGTACGCAATCATTAAAAGAAAAAAGGTTATTATGTGAATCCACGTTGATCCCAATAGAAAAATGAACTTTAATTCTAAAATTGGTAGAAAAAGAATTTTTTTATGAAATCAAAGCATCAATATCATTTACCGTATTGAGGAAAATGAATTTGTGGTGCACAATCATTAAAAGAAAAGAGACTGTTATGTGAATTCGCATTTATCCCAATTGAAAGATGAAGTTTAATTCTAGAAATAGTAGAAAGAAAAGTTTCTTTTATGAAACCAAGCATCAATATCTTTGATCCCAACTAAGAGAATGTGTTTATGGTGCCCAATTATGAAAAGAAAAGAGATTACTATGTGAATCCATGTTTGTCTAAATCGATGAACAAACATTAATTCTAAAAGTAGTAGAAAGTGAAGTTTTTCTTATGAAACCAAAGTATCAATATCATTTATCCCAAAAAGGATAATGAATTTATGGTAACCAATCATAAAAAAGAAGAAGATTATTTTATTAATTCACGGCTGGCACAATTGAAAGATAAACTTTAATTTTAAAAGTGGTAGAAAGTAGGGTTTTTCTTATGAAACTAAAGCATCAATATTATTTATCCCAAGAAGAAGAATGTTTTTATGGCGCCCAATCATTAAAAGAAAGAAGATTATTATGTGAATCTGTGTTTATCACAATTGACAACCAAACTCTGATTCTAAAAATGGTGTGAAGTGAAGTTTTTCATATGAATCCAAAGCATCAATTCATTTATCCTAATAAGGAGAAAAAAATTTGTGGTGTGTAACTATTAAAAGAAAGGAGGCTATTATGTGAATCAGTGTTTATCCTAATTGAAATAGGAACTTTGATTCTAAACATGGTCGAAAGAGAAGTTTATCTTATGAACCCAAAGCATCAATTCATTTATCCCAATAAGAAGAATGAATTTATGGTTCCCAATAAAAAAAGGGAGATTATTATGTTAATTTATGGTTAGCATAACTAAAAGATAAACTTTAATTTTAAAAATGGTAGAAAGATGGTTTTATTTATGAAACCAAAGCATCAATATCATTTATCCTAATGAGGAGAATGTGTTTATGGTGCCCAATCTTGAAAAAAAAGAGATTATTATGTGAATCCGTGTTTATCCAAATTGGCAGACGAATATTAATTCTAAAAATGGTAGAAAGATAAGTTTTTTCTTATGTAAGCAAAGCACCAATATCGTTTATCCTAATAAGGAGAATGTGTTTATGGTGCCCAATCATGGAAAGAATAGAGATTATTATGTGAATCTGTGTTTATCCCAGTTGACAGATGAACTTTGGTTCTAAAAAATGGTGGGAAGTGAAGTTTTTCTTATGAAACCAAAGCATCAATATAATTTATCCTAATGAGAAGAATGTGTTTATGGTGCCCAATCATGAATATAAAGGAGATTATAATGTGAATCCATGTTTGTCCAAATCAAAGGATGAACATTAATTCTAAAAATGATAGAAAGATAATTTTTTGTTATGAAACCAAAGCATCAATATCATTTATCTCAATTAGGAGAATTTATTTATGGTGCTTAATCATGAAAAGAAAAGAGATTATTATGTGAATTCCTATTTATCCCAATTGATAGATAAACTTTGATTGTAAAAAATGGTGGGAAGTAAAGTTTTTCTTATGAAACTAAAACATAAATTTGTTTATCCCAATAAGAGAATGCATTTATGGTGCCCAATCATGAAAAGAAAAAAGATTATTACATGAATCCGTGTTTATCACAATTGATAGGTGAACTTTAATTCTAAAAAAATGGTGGGAAGTAAAGGCTTTCTTATGAAATGAAAGATTAATTAATTTTTCCCAAAGAAGAAAATGAATTTGTGGTGCCCAATCATTAAAAGAAAGGAAATTACTATGTGAATCTATGTTTCTCCAAATTAAAAGATGAATTTTAATTCTAAAATTGGTAGAAAGAAAAGTTTTTCTTATGAAACTAAAGCAACAATTTGATTTACCCAATAAGAAGAATGTATTTATGGTACCTAATCATGAAAAAAAAAGAGATTATTAAGTGAATTCGTGTTTGTCCAAATCAAAGGACGAAAATTAATTTTAAAATGGTATAAAGACAGGCTTTTATTATGAAACCAAAGCAACAATATCATTTATCCTAATGAGGATAATGTATTTATGGTGCCCAATCATGAAAAAATGAGATTTTTAAGTGAATCTATGTTTGTTCAAATCGGAGGATGAACATTAATTCTAAAAATGGTAGAGAGACTAGTTTTTCTTATGAAACCAAAGCATCAATATCATTTATCCTAATTAGGGGAATATGTTTTTGGAGCCTAATCATGAAAAGAAAAGAGATTATTATGTGAATCCACATTTATCCCAATTGATGGATGAATTTTGATTTTTAAAAAATGATGGGAAGTAAGGTTTTTCTTATGAAACCAAAGCATTAATTCGTTTATCCCAATTAGTAGAATGCGTTTATGGTAGCTAATCATGAAAAGAAAAAGATGATTATGTGAATCTGTGTTTGTCTAGATCGATAGATGAATAGTAATTTTAAAATTATAGAAAAAGAAGTTTTGCTTATGAAACCAAAGCATCAATATCATTTATCCCAATGAAAAGAATGTGTTTATGGTGCCCAACCAAGAAAAAAAAAAAGATTATTATATGAATCCACGTTTGTCCTAATCAACAGACAAGCATTAATTCTAAAAATAGTTGAAAGAGAAGGTTTTCCTATGAAACCAAAGGATTAATATCATTTATCCTAATAAGGAGAATGTGTTTATGGTACCCAATCATGAAAAGAAAAGAGATTATTATGTGAATCCATGTTTGTTCAAATCAACGGATGAATATTGATTCTAAAATAGTAGAAAGAGAAGTTTTTCTTATTAAACCAAAGCATCAAGATTATTTATGCCAAAGATAAGAATGTGTTTATAGTGCCCAATCATGAAAGAAAATGTGATTATTATGTTAATCTGTGTTTGTCAAAATTGAAGGATGAACATTGTCGCAACATGCCTAGGGATGGATCCTCATGGATCGATCTATGGGTGCATATGACTAAATATATTTTTCTAACTTGGAAATGTCTTTTTGATTGAGATTTTTCCTCTAGAACATGATGAAAATGAGAAAGTATAGATTCTCAACTTGTGATATATAGAAGGGGACCATAAGATGGATCACTCATTTTATTGGTCTTGGATGACCATCATGAAATGGCAACGCTTGGAGTCGCCACCAATCATTTCTAGCTAGGCATGACCAGATGCCAATTGAAACCGATGTTGAGTTACAAAACTTAAAACATTGATCTTGTGGTCTACGTAATACAAAGATTCATTGTTTAAGTTCGAGAGTTGGTTATGCACGATGAGGTACGAACCTCTTCGCAATGCCCGAAATTGGTACTTTACTAGCTATGTCCTATCTCGGTGTTGATTGTTTTGATCTTAACTTGTACAATTTTGATATAACCCTCTTTTAATGTGTGAATTTTATAGAAATACAAATCCAGGTTTTAATGAAAGGATTTAATCTTATATATGCCCTGGAGAGATAGGGAAAGATTTTCAATAAAAATGACCTCAAGATTTTACTTTTAAAAATGGAATATTTTACTTTGGGCACTGGAGAGATACCATGCGAAACATTATCTTTAATTTTATTTGAGGTGATTGGAAAACATGAATGCAAATAATCATTACAAAGAAATCATGCTAGGAAGTAACATAACCGAATCAACAATTTTTTAGATGCATCTAGGTTTCTTGATTAAATGACGTTTGTTTGACATACTCATGGAAATCCATGAAGAAGAAAAAAAGATTAGTTATAGTTGAAAGATAGGGTTGAAGTATCCCTATGGATAAATAATTTGGGCAAAGAAAGATTTTTAAATTTTGATAATTCTAAAAAATAAGGTTGGAGTATCCCCTCGAAAGCTCAGGGTTAGAGTATCCCCAAAAGTGACATGTCTGACACTCTTTAGAGAAGTCAAGTTAGAAAAATTAAGTTGACAAAACTTTGTGATTTAGAAAATGAATGAACATTTTGATGACTTTTAGCAAAAAAAATTATTATGAATATGGATGTTAAAGATGTAAAGCATGTTCATGCCTTGATACGAGCCTATGGGAGGTCAAAGCATGTTCTCAAGTCTAATTAGGGTGATATGGAGACATTCAAATGTCTCAAGATGAAATTCGGGAAAATAACTCAATTATGACCATAACCAAAAATAAGGGATAACATTATGTTATCCTACTTCCCAAATTTATTCTAAATTGGTTTGAAGGCTTTAGACGGTGGACAAGACACTGTTAGAAAGGTAACTCGATAAGGGTCAATCTAAAAATGTTCCAAATATCCCACAAAGTCACTTTATAGAGAAATAAATTTTCAAGTTTGGATTGATTATGCTACTGGCAAAGCATATGAGGGACAAGGGGTGTTAAAATTGGAAAAATCACCTCTGACTCATTTGGTATCAAAAAATTACAAGAAATACCTTTCTGAAAAGGGGATTTCATGAATCTTTTAGGATAAATGTTTAAAAATTTTGAAAAAATCATTTAGTGGGTTTGAACGGCCCAACTAGAATACATGTTTAGACTCCAAAGGTTCTGGATAGTTTAGATTTAAAAAATTATAACTCTCTCATTTAGAATGATCCAGGGGTGAATAAGACATCCTTTTGAAGAAAATTCAACACACTTTGAGAGAAAAATGGCAAACAATTCATGAAAAATCGTTTCATATTTTAAAATGATTTTTCAATTTATAATAGTTGTGCTACCAGCAGAGGGCAAAGCAAAGCAGGGCATATTTCTTATTTCTTTGTGTTTACGACTCCAAACATGAGTCATTGACATTTGCATGTCCATGACTAAAGGGAAAGAGTGGCATTAGCATCATGTACTTATTTGCATAGCCTCAAAGTAATTTGGGATGATGAAACAGCCTATTGATCATACCACTCAAGGTTTTAACCCAAAAACAAGGCACAAATATTTAGAGAACAAGTGGAAGGTCATTTTCATTACAAAATTAGAAGACTTGAGTTTGTTTAACCAAGATTCTAGATCTAGAAAACTTAAATTTCCCTAATTTTTTTTGCTAACCTTAAGGAAAATGCTAAGTCCATGCCAATCCTTATTAGTTGAAGTTAAGATGCTTGGCTTGAGGAGGTTTTGAAAGTTAGCTTTTGATAGCCATCAAACATGCATTTAGACAAGGAGAAGGTAATGAACATACAAAGGGCTGGTACAAAACATGAATGGGATGCTAACTTTAACCAATGGCCTAGACAGAAAAAATGTTTTACACTTTGACAATAAAATGTTATGGAAGCTACAAATGACAATGATTCATGACAAGATGCAAGCTAATGTATAAATATGCTTGAAATATGTTAGGCTAATGATTCATACATGGATTAATCATAACAAGATGCATGGATATGGCATAAAATGCATGAGCAAGAGCTATCAAAATAATAAGGATGAAATTAGGCATTTTGCATATCAAAGGTGCATTAAGGCATCCAAATCCTAAACTACCACAACCAAAAGCCACAATAATGCATGATAATCCTAAGAGGTTGATGGAAACATGGAGAGTTCACTAAAATGATAATGGTGCTGAAAAATAAAAAATGAAAGTGATAAAATAGGAAATTATACCAATAAGACTTCAATTTTGGCCAAATAGTTAAAGTAGTAGAGATGGCTTAAATTTTCTTTTTTTAATTGCTCATAAACAAGAAAAAGAGAGAAACAATGAGGTTTTGGTTATGGTATGGATAAGCATGATTTTTAGAATGTGTAATGGTTGACAATGAGTGTTTTGGGGCTATTTTTGGGTAGTGAGTAGAGAGCTACAGGATTAGGTTTTCTTAGTGTGTTTTGAAAGCTAAAAATGAGCTGGAATCTAACCTTATCTAGCTGAGATATAAGTGGTCTATTTATACCAGTATTTGGGAGCCAAATTGGAGGTATTTTTGGTTATTTCTCAAGAGGACAAAGTGATGTCCGCTCGGTGGCTATAAAGTGGCTGTAGGGAGCAATTTGCTACCAATATGATAGACATAAGGTGGCTGGTTTAAATGCTATAATGATTTTCTAGCAAATAAGGTGGCTAATGGTGATCTTGGTTAACAAACTTGGGAGGAGTAGGGTGATCATATGACATTGACCCTTTTAATTTAATTTAGGTTCAAAAAATGTTTTAATTAATTTAAAAGTCCAAACTCATAATTTGATATGGGTTTTGATCTTTTTTTATGCAAAAAGAATGAGATAAAATCAAGTTTTGGATCAATGATGGATGAGTAAAAAATGTCGAGACCATAGAAAATGGCCAGTATGTATTGATACATTGTATCAATCACCACCCCCTCTTGCTTCCATGCCCCAGATTGCTAAAAAGTTAGCCTGCACAAAATAAGGTGTCTATAACTACCACTCTTTGACCGTTATTGAGAATTAGGAATAGGGCAAAGACAAATAGACATTATTTTGTCCAGGGTGGAATGATGTTCCCTATAACACTTGCGAAGAAATAAATTATAATTAACTTCGCTATGATAAATGTAGTGTATTAGCAACAATCTTGATAGAGGTTTAAGTAAATTTTGTAGGGTTTGCCTCCCTACTAGGGTGTTAGATTTTCTAAGGTTTGACCCTCTTAGGCAGGTGCAGAGTAATGTGGATTTTTTATGTGGGTGTCGCCAGCTTGTGTGGGCTTTAACTTGAACTTGGATGCCACCAGCTTGTGTGGCCTTTGACTCAAACTTGGGTACCACCAGCTTGTGTGGGATTTCAAATGGTGTGACTGACTTGTGGGCTTTTCGAAAGGGTGCCACTAACTTGTGGGCTTTAAAAGGGTGCCACTGACTTGTAGGCTTTGAAAATATGCCACTAACTTATAGGCTTTGAAAAGGGTGCCACTAACTTATGGGCTTTGAAAAAGGTGCCACTGACTTGTAGGCTTTAAAAAAGTGCCACTGACTTGTGGGCTTTGAAAATGTGCCACTAATTGGTGGACTTAATGTGAGTATGATTGGCATCAAGTTGTTTGTAGACATGTTTGTTGCCACTAGCTCATATGGGCTTAAAAAGGTTTCTTGATAGGCACCTCCTCCTGAATAATGCTTGGCTTATGAAGCTCAAATTGTTACCAAGGATTCCTTGGAGGTTTGGTGAACCTGGCTTGAAGTAACATTGCAAAAATCATGATGTATGATGGTAATGTGAATGCATAATGTGGAATGCTGTCATGATTGCATAATGTGAAGTCTAATATGAGAGATAGCCACGGTTATTTTATACATCATTCAAACTCTCATAAGGATGCCGATCCATCCTGGTTCAACCAAGGATTAGAATTTTCTTCATTTCACTAGGGATCGTAGGTTTTCCCAGCTCCACTGAGGATACAACAAAATTTTATTTTCAAGAATTTGGATTATTTTTTATCTTTATGTGGGAGGCTTAATCATTTTTCTGACAATTAAAAGGCATTGTCAATAATTTAGAGACTATTTGACTGATTAGATTAATGTCTCTGGTTTCGATAGGATTCAGATAAAACGCATGAGTCAATTTTTGGTTAGCTTAAAATGGTTTTTTTCTTGAGATGTGGCTTGTGAAAGCAAAAAATGGTTTGGTGTATGGTCATGTCAAGTGCGTGTTTGGACGTGAAAAGTGCATAATCTTGATGATCAAGGCATGGACAGATTTTTTTGTGCTTTTTTCTTCCGTTCAATGTAATATCGAGATGTCCTAATGCATATTTTAGTTGATTATCAAATATTATCAATTAAATCACAAGTGCAATGGGAATTGTACAAGGGTTAAAAGAAATAAGGCAATATTTATTCGTGACAACAAAAAGACATAACTCAGTATACTATTTGACAAACAACAAATGATTCAGTGGCAAGAAGTATGATCTTTTGGGCAAAAGATGCCTTTGACAATCATGACATGGATGTTCTTTAGGTGCTTTTTAGGATCTTTCTTGAACAATAAATGTGACTAGTATAAGCTGATCTTTGAAAGATCTCTAGGATTACTTTGCATTGTCCAGTAGGTACTCTCAGTTTATGCCCCATCAAAATTGATCTTCTTAAGTTGCCCTTACGAGTTTTCAACTGTAGTCAGGTTAGGTACCCAGTGCCTTTTACGAATTTTCATCTAGACCCTTTTTTGTTTTCTTTTTTTTGTTTTTTTTTCTTTATTTTTTTGAAGAACGCATTTTTAAGTTTTCGCCCTTTACATGTAATATTTCTTAACGAAATCTGAGTTGACTAGGTTAGGCAAGATATTGCCGTCCATTTTTTACAAGATTAAGGCCCTTCTGAAGAAGCCTTGCTTCATGGCATATAATCCTTCCAATTAGGGGTCTACTTGCCCTATCCATCTCTGTGAATTGAGAGGATCTTCTTTAATACCAATTCACCTAGGTGAAATTATCATAGGCTCAAATCATGCATTTTTGATACATTTGACTATGGCTGATAGTTTTCATGCATTTTTTCTCGATGAGGTTGAGCTGATTATATCTGTTCTTAATCTATTCAGCTTTTTCAAGTTTGGTTTCCATCAAAACTCTGAGAGAAGGGATTCATTTTTGATAGGCAATACAACTTCTATCCCATACACGAGAAAATAGGGTAGCACCTGTGAAAGTACGAACTAAGGTCCGATAGGTATAAAGTGCAAGGAATAACTTTTCATGCCAATCTTTGTAAGTCTCGATGATTTTTTCAACTATTCTTTTAATGTTTTTGTTGGCTGCCTTGACTGCCCCATTCATCTTTGGGTGATAAGGGATAGAATTTTAATGTTGGATCTTAAACTATGAGAAGACCACTTGCATCATTTTATTATTTGAGTTGCTTGCATTATTTGTGATGATTTGGTTCGAAAGGCCATATTTGCAGATGATGTCCTACTTCACAAACTTACAGATAGTCGATCTAGTGATATTAGCATACAAGGTAGCCTTTATCCATTTAGTGAAATAGTCGATCACTACCAAGATAAAATGATGCCTAGTAGAAGCTTTAGGGGTGATTAGCCCGATCATGTCTAAACCCACATGGAAAAGAGCCATGGGGCCATCATAACGTGAAGTGGTGCTAGAGGGACATTGATATTGTCTATATAGATTTGACACTTATGGGATTTTTGGGTGTAATCGATACAATTTCTCTTGAGGGTTAACTAGTAATAACTCGCACTTATGATTTGCTTGGCCATCCGATGTCTATTAGCATGTGTGCCATAAATCCCTTCATGAAACTTCTTCTAGGATCTTTCTAGCTTCAGAAGTATCAATGCAATTGAGCAACACTTGATCGTGACTCCTTTTGTATGAGATTTCTCCATCAAGAATAAATCCCATAGATAGCCTTCTAATTGTCCTTTTATCAATCTTGGTTGCATGTTTAGGATATTATTAATCCTTGATGTAACGAAGGATGTCATAGTACCGTGATAGGCCATCGTTCTTTTTTTTGACACTATAACAATGAATCAAAGTTGTGTAGATGCTCATCTAGATAGGAGCAATGTTGACTCTTGGTTGACTTTAAACATGGATAATAAGGTAGCCAAAGCATTAGCTATTTGGTTCTCTTCTCGAGGTAAGTGTCAAAAACTAATATCATCAAAATTTTCTTGAGCTCTACTATCACTTCCCATACTACATCAACTTGGCATCGCGAGTTTGCCATTTTGCTTTTAATTGGTAGATAACTAGGGCCGAATCACCGAACATTTCTAATATCTTAACATTATTCTCAATGGCTGTTTGAAGCCCCATGACATAAGCTTCATATTTTACGATATTATTCGTGCAATTAAAATTTAGCCTTCCTATGAATGGATAATGACTTTCGTTAGGTGACATCAATATTGCCCAAATTCCATGTCCTAGAGTATTTGATGTTCCATTAAAATACATCTTCCAAGATTGATCTTGGTTGGAGGCATCGTCATCTTCAGAAATGCATATTAAATCTTTATCTGGGAAGTTAAAATTTAAAGGTTCATAGTCATCTACCGCTCGACTTACCAAAAGCTAGCTATTGCATTGCCCTTGATGGCCTTTTAACTAACATAGGTAATGTCGTATTCAGAAAGTAGGACTTTCTATCTAGCTAGCCTTCTTGATAGTGCAGTGGCTTTGCATAGATACTTGCTAGGATCAAGCCTTGTAATCAAACATGTGGTGTGATATAGCATGTACTGCCTGAGTCTTTTGGCTGTCCACACTAAAGCATAGCATAACTTCTCAACTACGGAGTAATTACACTCGTATTCTATTAACTTTTTGCTTAAGTAGTAGGTTGCTTATTCCTTCTTTCCTATTTCTTTATGTTGCCTTAATACATAACCCATAAACTTGTCGAACACTACCAAGTAAAGGATTAAAGGTTGATCAGGCACTAGTGGTACCAACATTGGTAGGCTTAAGAGATAATGTTTGACTTTATCAAAAGCTTCTTGACATGCCTTATTCCACTCTCTTAGATTTTATTTGTGAAGGAGCCGAAAAATGGGCTCATATTTGTTAGTGAGCTAGGATATGAATCGTGCAATGTAGTTCAGTCTCCCCAAAAAGCTTCTCATTTCCTTATGGTTTTGAGGTGGTGGCTTATCTTGAATGGATTTGACTTTGGCTAGGTTAACTTTAATCCTTTTTTTGCTCACTATAAAGACTAAAAGCTTACCTATAGTAATTCTGAAGGTATATTTGCAAGATTCAATTTGAGTTGACATTTTCATAGCCATTCAAAAAGTTTGTAAAGGTTTGTGACATGCTCATCCTCTTTCGTTGACTTGGCAATCATGTCATCAATATAGACCTCAATTTCTTTGTGCATCATGTCATAGAACAAGGTACCATGGCCCATTGATAGGTTACCCCAGCATTTTTGAGTTCGAAGGGCATGACATTATAGTAAAATATCCCCCACATGGTTATGAAAGTTATTTTCTTCGTGTCTTCAGGCACCATCTTGATCTGGTTGTAGCTAGAGAATCCGTCCATGAAGGAGAACAAAGAAGTCTTAGCCATGTTGTCTATTAAAGTGTCGATATGGTGTAATAGAAAGTTATCTTTGGGACTAGCTCGATTTAGATCTCGATAATTAACATACATTCATACTTTGCCATCTTTCTTTGAGACTGGGACTATATTGACAACCCATTCTAGATATTTAGCTACTCTAATAAACCCTGCATCAAACTACTTTTTGACTTTCTTTTTAATATTGAGAAGCATTTTTGGCTTTATCCTTCTTAACTTTTGCCAGATCAATTTGCATCCAAGCTTAATGGGAAGCTCATGGACCACTATATCAGTGTCCAATCCTGGCATATCGTGATATGACCAAGTGAATACATCCCAATGTTCTTGGAGTAATTCTATCAACTTGGTCCTAGTCGTTGACTTTATTAAGGTTCTGATTTTAACCTTCTTTTGATCCTCCTAAGTACCTAGATTTATTACTTTTATGGGTCTTTATGGGGCGTGATCTGATTCTTTTCTTGCTTAACTAATCGTAAGAGGTCTAGTGGTACGGAGCTCTCTTCAAAATCCACTTTAGGATTAACTTTACTAGTGCAAATTAATTGTTTGAAATTGATCTTTAGCAACCCATTAGACACATCCATATCACTATCGTCAAGACACTTGAATAGGTAATGAAATAAACATTGCAAAAGGCACACACAACCAAGGGATTTAGATAAAAATAAAGGCAAGAAAGGTTGAAAAGTGATACACAATATGGAATAATTTATGCAAAAGTCAATTCATTGATAATGTTTGATAAAAAAATGCCCCATACATAGGTCACCTATCTACCTTTGGGTAAGGGGTGGTAGGTTTTCATTTTTTGATGTTACATGAAAGGGATAGGAAAAGTACAAGGGCTTCCGTCATGACTTTGTCATCAAAATCAGGTTTTAGTGGAAGGACACGAATTTTATGGCTCGGTATCTTGGAAATAAAGGTTGTTAAGTGCTCTGTTTAAGATAACTAAGACATCTTTAACCTTTTGCTCTTCTGGTTGGCTTAGATTAATTCATCCTCTTGAATGAAATATCTTATGGAAAGACAAAAATATTGTCTACTTTGATTCTCCCTTTTGACCTAATGATTGTGTCATCCCCTGGATGTAGATACTTTTTTCTTGCTACATTCTTGAGTGCAAATTAGCCTTAAATCCTAAGCCTCTTTTGTTGGCTTGAGTGGTAACCTGTAGGGCTTAGGCCATCCCTTGCAAATTTTTGCCAAGCCCTTTTCCAACATGGGAACCTTTGCCAATAGTCATTTTTAAACTTGAGTAGATACTCTTTGACAAATGGGCTTTAACTATTGGCAATCATTCTCTCATAAATGTTGCATTAATGAACTTGAAAGATTGGAAAGATGACTCTGGTGCATCTTCATTAGGCTCTATGTAGATATCCTTAGTGAAAGCAGTGGCAATTATTTTTCTTTAACTCTAATGGTGACTACTTTGTCATCTATCACAAATTTAAGCTTCTAATAGAGGGAGGATGGGATAGCTCTAGCATAGTGTATCCGTGACCTTCCTAATAGGCAGTTGTGAGAAGGATTAATATCTATAACTTGAAAGTCCACTTTATATGTACATGGGCCCATCTAAAGTTGGATTGTGATATTTTCAATTACTCTGCGACTTGTTCCATCAAAAGCTCAGACTATGGTCTGACTACTTTTGATGTTAGACTGATCGATAGGGAGTTTGCTTAATGTAGTCATAGGCATGACATTAAGGGTTGACCCATTGTCTATGAGTACTTAAGGCAAAATGTGTCCTTTGCAATAGGTAGTGATATGCAAAGCTTTATAATTATCCCTGCCTCCAAATGGGTTCTCATCATTAGTGAAAGAGGTATAATTATCGGCCATGATATTGTTCACTAGCTAATCCAATTTGTCTACGGTGATGTCCGGTGGCACATATGCTTTGTTTAACACCTTTAGTAATGCATTTCGATGAACCTCTAAATTAAGAAGCATATATAGCACATAAATCTTTATAGGTTGTTTGCTTAAGTGGTCCATAATGTAGTATTCACCATGCTTGATGAACTTGAGAAACTCCATTGCTTCTCTTTCACTTACTACTTCCTTAACTTTCTTGGGCTCAAAATTTTTTGCTTAGGCTTGAGTGGTACTAGTGCTTGAAGATGTATCGACCTTCTTTTTTTCTTAAGCAAGTGGAGCATAACACCTTCCACTACGGGTTAGGTGACTAACTCCTGCCAATTTCATTGTAGCAGTTGAGGGAGTTAGTTCTCTGATCATCACTGCCTGATTCTCATATTTTTATGGGATAGCTTTATTGCTCTTATACGGGAATGGTTTAGGTACCTCAACAACTAACTTTCGTATAGGTATTGAAAAATTGGCCTCGGGACTTAACATGCTATAAAGAATGAGGGGTTAGTTTCTCTCATAAGATGGCTGCATGGTTTCGTCTCTTATCATATTGATAGATTCAGTAGTAGCTATGATTTCAAGATAGAATTCTATTTGGCCTTCATTCATCATTCTCTAAACCATGGGCCTAAACTTCTTGCATTTTTATAGGGTATGACCTACACCTATGTGGAAATCATAGAAGTTATTAGGATTGTCTTCTAATTATGTTGTTATGTTGACCAACTCGACCTGAATTAATGCCTACAAAATTAAAAACATTGCATACATACATCCTCTATGCTTGCATTAACTTTATATTTGTTCTTAATGTTAATATGTTTGTAGTCGACTCAGTATGGTTTGGTAAAAGAATGGCAGCAATATTTGGTCTCTGGTTCATCCCGAATTGCAAGACTTTTGAGTTAAATAGATTTTGCACATTTCATTTGAAAGATATGTAGTTCTCAATGTCATGCCCTGCTATTCCAACATGGTATTCATAGTGGGTGTTAGGGTTGTACCATTACGGGTATGGTGGCTTCTTTTTGGGACATAGATTGAGGCCACTAAATGAATTTGGAGCAAGGTCTGGTAGAGCTCCTTATAGGTTATAGGGATAGGACCAAAATGTTATCTTTATTAATTTGCACCTCGATTGCTAGGTGCATTATTCGTTGCTCAATTGGTATTTTGGTGAACTTGCAGATGGTAACTTTGTGGTGGGTTAGATGGGATTCCAAAGGATGGGTTGTGAGTTATGGCATTAATTGGCTGAGGGGGTATGGTCCTTATAGTGTGCTTGGGTAGTGGGGTCAGGTAGTTGACACCGTTTTGGTTGAGATGAGCTAGCATAACTTATGGCATTAGCCTCTTATTCCTTTTTTTTACTGGCAATGAGCTTCTTACATGATCCAGCCATTTCCCTAATAGATATTCTACACTCTTAATGGCGACATCAATTATTTCTTCAGAGAGCACTAAGTTTGTGAATTTCTTGAGGTCATTCCCTACGAGCTTCTCATAATAAAGAGCACTTAAAGTGTGAATAAAAGTGACTGTCATCTCTTTTTCTGTAAGGGAAGGCTGGATTAGGGCTAGTTATTCTCTCCACTTTTAAGCAGATAATCTAAAACTGTTAGTGGATCTCTTATCAAAATTCATCAAGGAAAGTCGATCTGGCACCCAATCCAACATGTGCTGGTATTGATTTATAAAGGTCTTAGCCAAATCAGCCCATGATTGGATTTTGACATTGTCTAGCTTGATATACCACTAAGCTGCTGCCTCAGTGAGGCTATGCTGGAAGCAATGGATGATGAGCTTTTCATCTTTCTCATACCTGGCTATCTTTCGTAGGTACATTTAAACATGGACAAAAGGGTCGATGGTTCCATTAAACTTTTCAACCTCTAGGATTTTAAACTTTAGGGGAATGACAAGGTTAGACACCAAAAGGCAGCGATTGCTTATTAAGAGCTTGGAGGTATTTTTCTAGTAGCTAAAATTTGTTCACTTCTTTCAACAGTCATGCTAGGCTTTTTTATGCTTTCTCTAGTTTCTCATGGTTAAGGGTTATCAAATCTACCGATTAGACTCTTATGTTCACCCTTTAAGTATCGAGAATGAATTAACCTACCGCAATAAGATATAGGTAGATAACTGATGGAGCCTGAGTGACAGGTGTAGGAGCAGGCCATTGTTCTTGTCTAGTTTCCTCTTGGGTAGGTTCTGGATTATTGGTAGGGGGACTTTCAGCATTAGAAAGTTCATTTCTAGTTTCAGTAGTGCTAGCTTGCCCTTTTTCTTTCATAAAAGTGCTCATTAGTTCTATAAGTTTTATGATTTGATTTTGCATTTTGTATTACTGACAAAGCATCTGGTCTTGTGATTCCGTAACCTTTAGCTTAAGTTACTCATTACTAGTTTTATGATCACTCTCTATGATTTGCTTATGGTGTCATGTGTTGTAGTGGTACGTGATGTAAGGTTTTGTGTTCTTGATTTATCTCAAAATCCCTGGTACATTTATGGCTCAATTCCCATATTAGACTTTTATTTAAAAATATTTTTCTTAATAAGCATTTGTGATGCAATGACGAGTTAAGATAATGAATGATTAATGCAAGTGTAATGAAAAATGGTGAAATTAAATCTGAATATACATTGGAGACAATCGATTTAGGGAATTGCTTTATTAGTAACATCATTCATAGAATTACAAAAGGGTTTTTTTTCATTTACGACATGATTACATCTGAAAGTATCTAACGTGATTACATTGTATAATTACACAATTAAGGAAACCCAAAAGTTATTGCTCATGATCTCTAACAGATATGATGTCTCACCTTATAGACTAAACTACTTCAATCATGTCATCTGCTTATTGTTGAGCCATTTGAACTCGTTCAGTAAAATGTTGATCATGTTCTTGGTAGTTCAAACATGCTTGGTCGATTATCACTTGCCACTCTAATTCACATTGCTTGGAAGCCTTTGTTAGTTCATTGATATGACCTTGATGAACCTAGAGAGACTATCATGGATTTTATGAATGAAGGCTTCCTTTTCAACCCTAGTGGCTTTCACATCTCACATTTGGCCCCAAGCCTTTCATTTCTTCCTTGGTAGGTTGAAGTAACAGCATGTGCCCTCGTGAACTTTTTTTTGTTGGTTCTAAATTCCTTTTTTTGCTGATTCAGATTGCGATTGAGAGTGGCAACTTCTACTTCCCATTCGACTTATGTCTTACCAATATGTTGGGACTTGTTAGCTTTTTAAAGCGTCACATAAACCTTGGGTAGGCATTTAAGGTCATCTTTAAAGTGATCCCTTTCTTTAATGATTCAATCCATTTCTTTAATGACTCTAGCTGGCCCTTTTCCTTCTTAAATTGAGAGATTTTCGTGGAAAATGATGCCTTTTCTCACTTAAAATCCCTCATAAGTAGCTCGATCTCAAAAGGCGGATCCTGGATTTTAAGTTACAGTATCCTAGAGTTTAGTGGTGGCAATGGCTTGTTAATACAACAGAGTCTCTATTTTTGTATCTAGGCATGGTAAGCTTTTTCTCCAGTATCTTTCCACACAATAGACCTTTTTCTATGCTTGGAAAGCTAACTGGACTTTTGCTTTATAATTAGGCCCATTGTATTCAAAATCCCAATATCCCAAGTCTTTAAAGAATGGGATGAATTGCTGGCGTTGGAACTAATGCAACACCGATAGAGAGCATAACTAGTATTTCCTTATAATCCTAAGAGTGATATGCGAGAATAGTCTCTATATCTGTACAGAATCCATTGAGGGAACACCTATGGGGCTCTCCATGTGATTTTTTCCTCCTTGATTCTTCATAATTCCTTGACCCAATACCTTTCTATCTTATCTTGATGACATACTTCCTCTAATAATTTAGAAAGAAGACTGATCTTGAAGAAAAAATTTTGCCTAACTCTCTATTTCCTAACATAAAAATGACCTAAGAACCATATTTATAGTAATGGAGCACACTTGATAAAGTTTCTTGTTCTTGTTCTTTTACAAAAGTAGAGGGCATGAATGGTTCCGGCAATGGTAGTGGAAGTAAGGTTGATGTTGCAACATAAGCAAGAAAAAAATCAGTGATTGAGAGCTTTGACTTAAACTTAGGTGCCACCAGCTTATGTGTGCTTTGACTCAGACTTGGGTGCCACCAGGCTTTGAAAAGGTGCCACTGACTTATAGGCTTTTGGAAAGGGTGCCACTGACTTGTGTGCTTTAAAAAGGTGCCACTAACTTATGGGCTTTGAAAAGGGTGCCACTGACTCGTGGGCTTTGAAAATATGCCACTAATTATGGGCTTTAAAAAGGTGCCACTAACTTGTGGGCTTTTAGAAAGGTGCCACTAACTTATAGGCTTTAAAAAGGGTGCTACTAACTTATGGGCTTTGAAAAGGATACCACTAACTTGTAGGCTTTGAAAAGATGCCACTAACTTATGGGCTTTTAGAAAGGTGCCACTGACTTATAGGCTTTAAAAGGGCGCCACTGACTTATGGGCTTTGTTGGAAGCCTTTGTTAGTTCATTGATATGACCTTGATGAACCTAGAGAGACTATCATGGATTTTATGAATAAAGGCTTCCTTTTCAACCCTAGTTGCTTTCACATCTCACATTTGGGCCTCAAGCCTTTGATTCCTTCCTTGGTAGGTTGAAGTAAGAGCATGTGCCCTCGTGAACTTTTTTTTGTTGGTTCTAAATTCTTTTTTTTTTTGCGGATTCAGATTGCAATTGAGAGTGGCAACTTCTACTTCCCATTCAACTTATGTCTTACCAATATGTTGGTACTTGTTAGCTTTTTAAAGCGTCACATAAACCTTGGTTAGGCTTTCAAGGTCATCTTTAAAGTGATCCCTTTCTTTAATGACTCAATCCATTTCACTGCTCCAAAGATAGATATCTATCTCTAGCTGGCCCTTTTCCTTCTTAAGTTGAGAGATTTTCATGGCAAAAGATGCCTTTTCTCGCTTAAAATCCCTCATAAGTAGCTCAATCTCAGAAGGTGATTCCTGTATTTTGAGTTACAGTATCCTAGAGTTTAGTGGTGGCAATGGCTCGTTAATACAATAGTCTCTATTTTTGTATCTAGGCATGGTAGGCTTTTTCTCCAGTATCTTTCCATACAATAGACCTTTTTCTAGGCTTGGAAAGCTAACTGGACTTTTTCTTTATAATTAGGCCCTATGTATTCAAAATCCCAAAATCCCACGTCTTCAAAGAATGGGATGAATTGCTGGCATTGGAACTAATGCAATACCGATAGAGAGCATAACTAGTATTTCCCTATAATCCCAAGAGTGATATGCAAAAATAGTCTCTATATCTGTACAGAATCCATTGAGGGAACACCCATGAGGCTCTCCACGTGATCTTTTCCTTCTGGATGCTTCATAATTCCTTAACCCATTACCTTTCTATCTTATCTTGATAACATACTTCCTCTAAAGATTTGGAAAGAAGACTGATCTTAAAGAAGAAATTTTGCCTAACTCTCTATTTCCTAACATAAAAATGACCTAAGAACTATATTTATAGTAATAAGGCACACTTGATAAAGTTTCTTGTTCTTGTTCTTTTACAAAAGTTGAGGGCGTGAATGGTTTCGGTGATGATGGTGGAAGTAAGGTTGATGTTGCAACATAGGCAAGAAAAAAAATCAGTGACTGAGAGCTTTGACTTAAACTTAGGTGCCACCAGCTTATGTCTGGTTTTGACTCAGACTTGGGTGCCACCAGCTTGTGTAGGCTTTGAAAAGGTGCCACTAACTTATGGGCTTTTAAAAAGGGTGCCACTGACTTGTGTGCTTTAAAAAGGCGCCACTGACTTGTGGGCTTTGAAAAGGGCACCACTGACTCATGGGCTTTAAAAATATGCCACTAATTGTGGGCTTTAAAAAGGTGCCACTAACTTGTAGGCTTTTAGAAAGGTGCCACTAACTTATAGGCTTTAAAAAGGGTGCTACTAACTTATGGGCTTTGAAAATGATGCCACTAACTTGTGGGCTTTGAAAAGATGCCACTAACTTGTGGGCTTTTAAAAAGGTGCCACTGACTTACAGGCTTTAAAAGGGCGCCACTGACTTATGGGCTTTGTTGGAAGCCTTTGTTAGTTCATTGATATAACCTTGATGAACCTAGGGAGACTATCATGGATTTTATGAATGAAGGCTTCCTTTTCAACCCTAGTGGCTTTCACATCTCACATTTAGGCCTCGAGCCTTTGATTCCTTCCTTGGTAAGTTGAAGTAAGAGCATGTGCCCTCGTGAACTTTTTTTTGTTAGTTCTAACTTCTTTTTTTTTTGCTTATTCATATTGTGATTAAGAGTGGCAACTTCTACTTCCCATTCGACTTATGTCTTACCAATATGTTGGGACTTGTTAGCTTTTTAAAGTGTCACATAAACCTTGGTTAGGCTTTCAAGGTCATCTTTAAAGTGATCCCTTTCTTCAACGACTCAATCCATTTCACTACTTCTAAGATAGATATCCATCATTAGCTGGCCCTTTTCCTTCTTAAGTTGAGAGATTTTCGTGGCAAAGGATGCCTTTTCTAGCTTAAAATCCCTCATAAGTAGCTCGATCTCAGAAGGCGGTTCCTGTATTTTGAGTTACAGTATCCTAGAGTTTAGTGGTGGCAATGGCTCGCTAATACAACAGAGTCTCTATTTTTGTATCCAAGCATGGTAGGCTTTTTCTCCAATATATTTCCATACTATAGACCTTCTTCTAGGCTTGGAAAGCTAACTGGACTTTTGCTTTATAATTAGGCCCTCTGTATTCAAAATCCCAATATCCCAAAGTCTTCAAAGAATGGGATGAATTACTGGTGTTGGAACTACTGCAATACCGATAGAGAGCATAACTAGTATTTCCCTATAATCCCAAGAGTTATATGCAAGAATAGTCTCTATATCTATACAGAATCCATTGAGGGAACACCCATGGGGCTCTCCACGTGATTTTTTTCTCCCTGATGCTTCATAATTCCTTGACCCAATACCTTTCTATCTTATCTTGATGACATACTTCCTCTAATGATTTGGAAAGAAGACTGATCTTGAAGAGGAAATTTTGCCTAACTCTCTATTTCCTAACATAAAAATGGCCTAAGAACCATATTTAGAGTAATGGGGCACACTCGATAAAGTTTCTTGTTCTTGTTTTTTTTACAAAAGCTGAGGGCGTGAATGGTTTCCGCGATAATGGTGGAAGTAAGGTTGATGTTGCAACATAGGCGAGAAAAAAAAATCAGTGATTGAGAGCTTTAACTTAAACTTAGGTGCCACTAGCTTATGTGTGCTTTGACTTAGACTTGGGTGCTACCAGCTTGTGTAGGCTTTGAAAAGGTGCCACTGACTTGTGGGCTTTTGGAAAGGGTGCCACTGACTTGTGTGCTTTAAAAAGGCACCACTAACTTGTGGGCTTTGAAAAGGGTGCCACTGACTTGTGTGCTTTAAAAATCTGCCACTAATTATGGGCTTTAAAAAGGTGCCACTAACTTGTAGGCTTTTACAAAGGTGCCGCTGACTTATAGGCTTTAAAAAGGGTGCTACTAACTTATGGGCTTTAAAAAGGATGCCACTAACTTGTGGGCTTTGAAAAGATTCCACTAACTTATGGGCTTTTAGAAAGGTGCCACTGACTTATAGGCTTTAAACGGGTGCCACTAACTTATGGGCTTTGAGAAAGATGCTACTGACTTATGGGCTTTGAAAAGGTGCCATTGACTTATGGGCTTTGAAAATGTGCCACTGACTTATGGGCTTGATATGCGTGTGATTGGCATGAGATTGTTTGCACACAAGTTTATTGTCACTAGCTCATATCGGCTTAAAAAGGTTTCTTGATAGGCTCCTCTTAAATAATGCTTGGTTTACGAAGCTCAAAGTTCTTATAAGGGACTCCTTGGAGGTTTGGTGAACCTAACTTGAAATAACATTGCAAAAATCATGATGTGTGATGGTAATGTGAATGCATGATGTGGAATGCTATCATGGTTGCATGATATGAAGTCTAATACTAGAGATGGCTGTAGTTATTTTTCTACCTCATTCAATCTCTCATAAGGATGGCAATCCATCCTGATTCAACCAAGGATTAGAATTTTCCTGATTTCACTAGGGATCACAAGCTGTTCTGGCTCCACTGAGGATATGACAAAAATCTATTCTCAAGAATTTAGGTTATTGCATTTCTTAATTCAAGAGGCTCAATCGTTTTTTTGACAATTAGAAGGCATTGTCAACAATTTGAAGACTATTTGACTAATTAGGTTGATGTCTCTAGTCTTGATGGGATTTGGATAGAATGCATGGGTCTATTTTTGGTTAGCTAGAAATGGTTTTTTTCTTGAGATGTGGCTTGTGAAATCAAGAAATGGTTTGGTGTATGGTTATGCCAAGTGGGTGCTTGGATGTGAAATGTGCATGATATTGACGATCAGGGCGTGAGCAAAGTTCCCTGTGCTTTTCTCTTTCTTTCAATGTAATATCGAGATGTCCTAATGCATGTTTTAGTTGATTATCAAATATTATCAATTAAATGACAAGTGCAATGTGAATTGTGCAAGGGTTAAAAGAAACAAGGCAATATTTATTCATGGCAACAAAGAGACATAGCTTTTTATACTATTGGACAAACAGGTGATTTGGTGGCAAGAAGTATGATATTTGGGTGGAAGATGCCTCTGACAGTCATGACATGGATGTTCCTTAGTGCTTTTCAGGAGCTTTCTCAAATAATAAATGTAACTACTATAAGTTAATCTTCAAAAGATCTCTAGGATTGCTTTGCATTGTCTTATAGGTACTCTTAGTTTATGCCCCATCAAAATTTATCTTTTCAAGTCACCCTTGCGGGTTTTGAACTATAGTCGGGTTGGCTACCCAGATGCCCTTTTCGGATTTTCATCTGGACCCATTTTTGTTTTCTTTTTTTTTAAAGCACCTTTTTAGGTTTTCGCCCTCAATGTGTAATATTTCTTAATGGAATCTGAGTGGTAAGACATTGCTATCAATTTCTGACAAGATTAGGGCCCCTCCAAAAAAGGCTTTCATCACGATATACGATCTTTCGCAATTAGGGGTCCACTTACCCTGTGTATCTTTGTGAATTGGAAGGATCCTCTTCAATACCAATTTGCCTAGGTGAAATTGTCATGGACTCGGGTCATGCGTCTTTGATAAATTTGACCATGATATATGGCTTACATGCATTTTTCCTCGATAAGGTTAAGCTGGTTGTATCTTTTCTTGACCCATTAGCTTCTTTATGTTTCGTTTCCATCAAGACTCTGAGAGAAGGGATCTCGACTTTGATAGGTAATACAACTTCCATCGCATAGATAAGAGAAAATGGGGTAGCATCTGTGGAAGTATGAACTGAGGTCTAATAGGTACAAAGTGTGAAGAATAGCTTATCATGCCAGTCTTTGTAAGTCTCGGCCATTTTCTCAACTATTCTTTTGATGCTTTTGTTGGCTGCCTTGACTACCCCATTCACCTTTGGGCGATAAAGGACATAATTATGATGTTAGATCTTAAACTGTGAGCAAATCGCTTGCATCATTTTACTCTTTAAGTTGCTTATGTTGTTATGATGATTTGGTTTAAGAGCCCATATCTGCAGATAATGTCCCACTTAACAAAGTTAAAGATAGTCTATCTAGTGACATTAGCTATGAGGCAACCTATATCCATCTGGTAAAATAGTCGATCACTAATAAGATAAAACGATGCCAATTTGAAGCTTTAGAGGTGATTACCCTAATCACGTCCATGCCCCACATGGAGAAGAGCCATGGGGCCATCATGGCATAAAGTGGCGTTGGAAGGACATTGATCTTGTCTGCATAGATTTGACACTTATAGAATTTTCAGGTATAATTGATGCAGTCTTTCTCCAAGGTTAACCAGTAATAACCCATTCTCATGATTTGCTTGACCATTCAATGTCCATTAGCATGTATGCCATAAATCCCTTTATGAACTTCTTCTAGGATCTTTTTGGCTTCATGAATGTCGATGCATCTGAGCAATACTTGATCGTGACATTTTTTGTATAAGATTTTTCCATCGAAAACAAATCTCGCAGCCAACCTTTTGATAGTCCTTTTATCAGTCTTGGTTGCATGTTTGGGATATTGTTGATTCTTGATGTAATGAAGGATGTCCTAGACCACGGTGGGCTATACTTCTCTTTTTTGACACTATGACAATGAATCATAGTTATGTAGATGCTCATTTAGATGAAGCAATGTCCAACTCTGGTTGACTTTAAACATGGATGACAAGGTAGCCGAAGCATCAACAAATTTGTTTTCTTTTCGAGGTAAGTGTTAAAAACTAATATCATCAAATTCTTTCTTAAGCTCTATTATTAGCTTCCCAAACTGCGTCAGCATGGCATCGCAAGTTTGCCTTTCCCCTTTCAAATAGTAGATGACTAGGGTCGAATCACCGAACACTTGTAATATCTTAACATTCCTCTCAATGGCTGCTTAAAGCCCCGTGTACAAGCTTCATATTCTGTAATATTTTTCGTGCAATCAAAATTTAGCCTTACTGTGAACAGATAATGACTGTTATTGAGTGGCATCAATATTGCCCCAATTCTATGTCCTAAAGCGTTTGATGCTCCATCAAAATACATCTTCCAGGATTGATCTTGGCTAGAGGCATCTTTGTCTTAATAAATGCAAGTTAGATCTTCATCTAAGAAGTTAAAATTTAAGGGTTCATAGTCATATGCCACTTGACTTGCCAAAAAGTTAACTATCGCAGTACCCTTGATGGCCTTTTGACTAATATAGGCAATGTCGTATTTAGAAAGCAGGACTTGCCATCTAGCTAGCCTTCCTGATAGTGTAGGGGCTTCGCATAGATACTTGATAGCATCAAACCTTGTAATCAAACATGTGCTGTGATACAACTTGTACTGCCTGAGTCTCTTGGCTGTCCACACCAAAGCACAACATAACTTTTTGACTACAGAGTAATTGCACTTGTATTCCATGAACATTTTGCTTAAGTAGTAGATAGCTTGTTCCTTCTTTCCTGACTTTTCATGCTGCCCTAATACACAACCCATAGACCTGTTGAACACTGCCAAGGATTAAAGGTCAACCGGTACCAGTGGTACCAACATTAGTAGGCTTGACAAATAACGTTTGACTTTATCAAAGGCTTTTTGATATGCCTTATTCCACTGTCTCAGATTTTGTTTACGAAGGAGCTGAAAGATGTGGTCGCATTTGTTAGTGAGTAGGGATATGAATCTAGCAATGTAGTTTAATCTCCCCAAAAGTTTCTTACTTTCTTTTAGGTTTGAGGTGGTGGCATATCTTGAATGGCTTTGATTTTGTTTGGGTCAACTTTAATTTCTTTTTCGCTGACTATAAAGCCTGGAAGCTTACATGAAGTGACTCCAAAGGTACACTTGGCAGGAGAGTTGAAATTTTCATAGCCGTTCCTAAAGTTTCTGAAGGTTTGTGGCAAGCTGATCCTCTTTCATTGACTTGGCAATCATATTGTTAATGTAGACCTCAATTTCTTTGTGCATCTTGTCATGGAACAAGGCTACCATGGCCCGTTGATAGGTTGCCCAAGCATTTTTTTTATCCAAAGGGCATGACATTAAAGCAAAACGTCCCCTACATGGTTACGAAAGTTGTTTTCTCCTTGTTTTTGAGCGCCATCTTGATCTGGTTATAGCCTGAGAACCCATCCATGAAGGAGAACAGATAATTTTTTTGCTGTGTTGTCTACCAAAGTGTTGATATATGGTAACGAAAAGTTATCCTTGGGACTAACTCGATTTAGATCCCGATAATCAACACACATTTTTACTTTTCCATCTTTTTTTGGGACTGAGACTATATTGGCAACCAATTTTTGATATTTGGCTACTCTAATAAACCCTGCATCAAATTGCTTCTTGACTTCCTCTTTAATTTTGAGAAGCATTTTCAGCTTTATCTGCCTTAACTTTTGTCGGATTGGTCTGCATTCAGGCTTGATAAAAAGCTTGTGGGCCATTATATTAGTGTCCAGTCCTGGTTTGTCTTGATTATCATGTGAATCTTTGTTTGTCCAAATCGAAGGATAAACATTAATTCTAAAAATGGTAGAAAGATAAGTTTTGTTATGAAACCAAAGCATCAATATCGTTTATCCTAAGAAGGAGAATGTGTTCATGGTGCCCAATCATGAAAAGAAAGGAGATAATTATGTAAATCTGTGTTTGTTCGAATCAAAAGACCAACATTAATTCTAAAACTGGTAGAAAGACAAGTTTTTCTTATGGAACCAAAGCATCAATATCATTTATCCCAACTAGGCAAATTTGTTTATGGTGCCTAATCATGAAAAGAAAAGAAAGTATTACGTGAATCCATGTTCATCATAATTGAAAGATAAACTTTAATTCTAAAAATGGTAGAAAGAGAAGTTTTTCTTATAAAACCAAAGCGTCAATATCGTTTATCCCATGGAAGAGAATGTGTTTATGGTGCGCAATCAAGAAAAAAAAGGAGATTATTATGTGAATCCGTGCTTGCCCAAATCAACGGATGAACATTAATTCTAAAAATAGTAGAAATAGAAGTTTTTCCTATGAAACCAATGCATCAATATCATTTATCCTAATGAGAAGAATATGTTTATGGTGCCCAATCTTAAAAAGGAAGGAGATTATTACATGAATCCATGTTTATCACAATTGACATACGAACTTTAATAGTAAATTATGGTGGGAAGTGAAGTTTTTCTTATGAAACCAAAGCATCAATTCATTTATCCCAATGAGGAGAATGAATTTTTGCTGTGCAATCATTAAAAGAAAGGAGGTTATTCTGTGAATTCGCATTTATCCTAATTAAAGGATGAACTTTAATTCTAAAAATAGTAGAAAGAGAAGTTTTTCTTATGAAACCAAAGCCTCGTTATCATTTATTCTAATAAGGAGAATGTGTTTATGGTGCCCAATCATGAAAAGAAAGGAGATTATTATGTGAATCTGTGTTTGTCTAAATCGGCAAACAAACATTAATTCTAAAAAAGGTAGAAAGAGAAGTTTTTCTTATGAAATAAAAGCATCAATATCATTTATCCTAATGAAGAAAAAATGTTTATGTGCCCAATCATGAAAAGAAAAGAGATTTTATGT
>JBBYHO010400840.1:4493-22471 GCA_038382025.1 Adansonia gregorii
TATTGTGAGTATGAATCGACTTCATGAGCAATCTTGCAGTCCTTTTCAACCTAGCAGGATATTTATGAAAAGGCTTCGCTACTTGACTTTTCTTTCTCACCAACGGGGAAAAAAAAAAGGTTTTAGCCAAAAAAATTGACGATGAAAAAATATTCATAGCTAATTAGTGATAAAAATTGTGACGGTAAATATAATTATAAAAAGTTTATAGTAAAATTTATCATAAAATACGAATAATATTTTTAGGATAAGTGATTTGTCACAAAAATCATCACTAATATTAACGTAAAAAGGTGTCCAATTTTGTGACAAAAGATTTGTCGCCAATTTGTCGCTAAATTTGCAACGAACATGTTTCATCGCTAAATGTCATGGCCAAGTCTCGAGCATAATGGCACTGAATTTTGTGATAAAAAATTCGTCGCTAACTTTCATCGCTAATTTAGCAACGAATACTGTTTATTGAAAATTTCATTGCTGAAATATTAACGTATAAGTTCATCGCTAAGGTTGTCGCTAATTTGTGACAAACAATAGTCGTCGCTAAATTAGCAATGAAATTAGCAACATCCATTGTCATGATATTTCGTGGCAAAGTTTTAGTTGTTAAAATTGTGGCAACTTATATGATTGATATGTATTCATCGCTAAATTTCATTGAAAAATTTTAAACTATAGTTTTTTGTCGTTGATGTTGTCGTAATTTTGCTATGGTTGCTTATTCATCACTAAAATTTTATCGCTAATGTCCACTGACAGTTTTTTATCACTAATTCTGTCACTATTATTATCACAACATTATTATGAGTGAGTATTCATCGTTAATGTTTCTCGCTAAAATCTGTCGATAATTTTTTGTCACTAATTTCGTCGCTAATATAGTTGAAAATATATTTTAAATGAAAATTTAAACTAAATTCGTTGCTAAGATAAAGAAATTTTTTGGTCGCTAATTTAGTCACAAAATACAAATATACTTATTACTTTCCTTTCCATTTTTCTTCATTTCTCTTTTTGTGCTCTTTCTAGCATCTCCTTTCTCTTTTCTTATCTGGTGTCATATGGTAATCATGAGCTTAATTATTATTTATTTCACTGCTTTCTTTCATCAATTGCCATACGCTTTATCAATCTCATATAATTTTTTTATTTTTTGTAATTTTTTTACTGTTTAGGTGTACACATATTTGAAGGCCTACAATTGAAGTGGATGTCGTAATTCTCATCAAATTGACCAATTTCTACTCCAAAGAGTTCAACGAAATATTTGGGTAAGTCCCCTTTACATGCTAATTTTTTTTTTACAATTTCAAAGTAACTGTCTAGGCACAAATAGAATTTTTATTTTTAGAATTTTGGTTTTTTAATTAAATATATTAAATATTAGATATGATATTGTTAATATGAGAAAATTTTTAATTTGTATACAAACATAATGCAACAAGATAGGGCATAGATGTATAATAAAAACTTACTTGAACGTCTAGGATTGATCAATGAGTTTTGTATTGGCTTAGAACAGTTGTTGGACTTTGCCAATAGTAAAGTTGAGTACATGCATGGGAATAAAATAAAGGTGTCCACGTAAAAAGGGTGGTAATTGTAAGTTTCACATGTGTTATAAAGTTAGGAAACATCCTTGTAGATTTGGTTTTACCCCAAATTACTATAATTGGACTTGCCATGGTGGACAATTTATATTGGATAAAGAACATCAAAGAAGTAAGCAATTTTCAGTAAGGGAGAATGTAGTTATTATGAGCAATTAAACCCATATCAGAGGATGGTGATTGATGCCACTGGTCAAAATTTTGTTTCAAAATCAAACCATGCAACTACTAGCTTTGCTTCAACATTTGAACAAGTGAATACTGGTTATGCATCACCATTAGAGGAGGTCAGAGTAATAGGTGTTGATGAGAATATGGATAATGAAACTTTTCTATCTAATCAGTTTTGGGAAGTGTTGAAAGCTGTGGATGAACCATTATGGGCAGGTTGTGACAACCACACAAAGTAATTAGTGACAACAAGGCTATTAAATATCAAGGCAGAGCATAATATGTTTGAGAATTGCTTCAACTCATTTATTGAAGTAATGCGGGAAATGATGCCCCATGATAACATCATACCAAATGATTTTTATGATATGAAGAAGCTAGTGGATAACTTAGGTCTTCTAGTTGTAAAGATTGATGTATGTAATAAGGGCTATATGTTATATTGGAGGGATGATGAAAATGCAAAATCTTGTAAATTCTGTAACCAATTTAGGTATAAGATTAGCAAGAGGCAAGGTTGTAATCACAAATGTAAACCATACAAGCAATTGTTTTATCTGCCCTTAATTTCTAGATTGTAAAGGCTTTATGCATCTAAGGTCACTGCTGAACACATGGCTTGGCATGAAAACCATGAAACAGAATAGGGTTTAATGTGTCATCTATCAGATGCAAAGGCATGCAAACATTTTGATAAAATATATCCTAAGTTTGCCATGGAAACATCAAGTTAGGTCTCTGTGTTGATGGGTTTAACCCATTTGAGAAATCCGAAACAGCTTATTCATGTTAGCCGATTATCTTATCTTCATACAATCTTCAAATTGGTATGTGTATGAGGATAACTTATATGTTTTTGACATTGATTTTGCCAGGCCCATAAAATACAAAAGGTTTATGGATGTTTATACGCAACCATTGATTGCAAAGTTACAATAGCTATGGGATGAAAATGTTCCTTCATATGATGTCTCTACGGATCAGACATTTGTAATGAAGGCTGCTCTTCTTTGGACAATAAATGACTTTCAGAAGCTTATGGAATGTTATCTGGATAGAGTACAGCTGAGATTTTAGGACGTGCGATATGTATGGAGAGATCAAAGTCATTCAGATTAAAACATGGGAAGAAAACTAGCTATTTTAGCTGTTACAATAATTTTTGCCAATGAATTATACATTCATAAAGAATAAAAAAGAGTTCATCAAAAATAAGATTAAGAGAACACTTCCACCATAAAGGCTGACCAGTGATTAAGTTTGGAGGTGAGTGCATGGCTTCCAACTATTGTTGAAAACCCTTTTGGTACAACTATTGCATATGGAAGTACACATAAATGGACTAAACGAAGTATATTTTGGGATCTACCATATTGGAAAACCTACCCTGTTCATCATAATCTTGATGTCCTGCATATAGAAAAGAATGCTTTCAACAATGTCATGAATACCATGATTGATGTTAGTGGAAAAACAAAAGATATCTTGAATGCAAGAAAATATATGAAAGATATTTGTGATTGGCCTACATTAGATATGGATGCAACCAACAAGGGACCAAAACCAAAAGAAGTTTATACATTGAACAAGGAGCAGAGATGAGTTGCTTGTGAATGGTTCAAATCTATAGGTTTCCTAATGGATATGCCTCAAACCTTGGTAGATGTGTTGATCTAAATGAATGTGAGTTGATAGGTTTAAAGAGTCATGATTGTTACATATTTATGGAAAGATTAATTCCAATATCATTCAAAGAACTTCTACCAAATTTTATATGAGGCACCATAACAAAGTTAAGTATTTTTATTCATGATATTTGCTCAACAGTGTTGAAAATATTACACATTGAGAAACTAGAGAGAGATATCCCTATCATTCTTTGCAACTTAGAAAGGGTATTCCCTCCATTGTTTTCTGATTCAATGGAGCATCTCTTAGTTCACTTGCCTTATAAGGCTAAGGTGGCAGGTCCCGTCCAATTTTGATAAATGTATCCATTCGCGAGGTAATATATTTTTGTGATAAAATATAAAATACTTAATATAATATTTGATAAAATTTTTTCTATTACAACTAAATTCTTATATCATTTAAAGAAAAAGGTGAAGAATAAGGCACGTGTTGAAGCTTTAATTTGTAATGCATATATTATAGAAGAAGTGACAATGTTTCATTCATACTATTTTGAGCCTTACGTGCAGTGTGAGAGGCAGAGAGCAAAAAGAAATGATGAAGGCACTATTGATCCCAATTACAAAGAATTCTCTATTTTTAATTATCTTGGTCAATCAAGCTATACATGTAAGTTTCATTAAATAATGGCAAGCAACCCATACACATATTTTACTAAATTGTCCGTAAGTGTAACCATACTTTGAGTAAGTTTAAATTTGCAAATAGATGTATTGTGTGTGCATAAAAAATTTTCTAATATATAACTCATATTTGCTAATAAGATTTTTCAAACTTCATTGTATGGATTACTACTAAATGAGTTTGATCATATGTGCAATGAAGAATTTACAGCATGGTTCAAAACATATGTAAATTGCCTATGGATCAAAATCAACTTATTTATATTTAAAACATCATTAATTAAACCATATATTGTTAATTTTATGTATATTACTTTAGGTTCACAGCAATCATGAACAAGTTGAAGAGCAAGGATTGCTATATCATCTGTTATAAGGTCTAAATTCTAGGGTACGAATATGGCCAGCATATTTCATAAATAGGTATAATATTCACATTCAGGAATATGGAATGGGAAAAGCCACAATAAATAGTGGTGTGTGTGTTCAGTCATCCAATGATGGAAGAGCAAAAGACGATTTTTATGGCTTGTTGGATGAAATCATAAAGGTAAAGTACCTAGGACCATTAATACGAGTTGTATTATTTAAATGCCAATGGTTTAGCCCCATCAAAGGAATAAATGTGCATACAAAGTTTAATTTGGTTGAAATAAATCACAAGAGATATATGAAATATAAACCATTTTTCTTGGCATAACAAGCAATTCAAGTACTATGTGTCATATCCTAGCTTAAAATATGACAAAGCTGATTGGTGGGTTGTATGTAAAACCAAAGCATGAAGAAAAATGAGGAACACTGGAAGGATACAGCATATTAACAAAATGAAGTTAGTAACACAATTGAACTGAGGAATATACTATTCTAACTTTACGAGATCCATGTGGAGTAGTGATAGACATAGATCCAACTGAAATTCGTGAATCAAATTTAGAAGATGTTGAAAAATTTGATTTTGAGACAAATGATCAAGATAATGAGATGATGATGAAGATGAAGATGACAATGAAGATTAGACCATTAGACGAGTTTTAAACAACATGAAGTTGCCACCCACCTTTTTTATGAGTGCCAAACTTTTTTTTGTTATCATTTTATCGAGTATTTTTTATGCAAGTGAAAAACGTTAAAGCTTTAACACTAATTTTAATACTATCTTTTGTCTAAATTTTAATATTTGCTTTGTATTTTGTAATGTTCGGTCCAAAATATTGAGATTCAAAAACATTGGGTACCAAAAAATCCAAAATAGAATAGTTCTATTCTTAGGTATATTAAACACTTTATATAAATGCAAAGTATAAATATTAAAAATATGTTGTTTACATTTTAAAATTTGATAAAAAAATATAGGTGTTGGTTAGTGATGTGAGTGTATTTAGACTCATTAATTTTAAAAGATTACATGAGATTATAATTGTTAGTTAGTGATAAGTATTTTTTTAATTCGCAAGAAGCCTTTTTAAAATCATTTTAAATTTTAAAATATTTATCGAATTTCATAAATTTATACTAATATTAAATTAACTTAGTAAATAAGTGTTACAAGGTAATAATTTAATCGATATACTTATTTCAAAACTATTAATAAAATTTAATTAAATATAATCAATAAAAAGTACATAAAAGTTTGGGCCATATTAAAATCTTAAGTATATAAAAGTTAGGGCTAAAAAGCTTAATCTCTAATTAACAAAAAGCCCATTACCAAAAGGCCCATTGTCATAAGCCCACTACTATGAGACCTACTGCCATAAGGTCCACTGCCATGAAACCCATTGCCATAAACCTACTTCCATAAGACCCACTGCCATAAGCCCAATGCCATAAGCTCTTATATCAGGTTCAAAATCTTGAAAAAAAAAAAAAAAAAGGAAAGAGCAACAATCGACAGGACACTATTGCAAACCAAAAATATAAGGGTTTCTTGCAACCCTTCCTTCAAATTGTCTCCCACTTGGAAAAAAAATCTTGTAGCAAAATCAATATTTAAGCTAAATCACTCGTATTTTACTAGGTTGGTCAGTTTCTACTGTCCCTAATTTTGATTTGTTGTTTCATTTTATCGATAATTTGGTCTGCGTGTTCAGTTTTTTTATTTTTTCCTTTTCATTTTGCTGTTTTATTTTGTTTTTGCTTTGCTTGCTTGAATGTTGTAGTTTAGGGGGTGTTCTTTTCTTTTTTTAGTCCAAGGTAGTTCAAACATGTAACTTGAAGAAATGATTGGTCCAGACATGGAAAATTTTGTAATAAATCAGTATTACTATATATATATATATATGTTTCTCATTACTATTATAAAAGAAAACTATAACTTCCAAATCCATTTAAATGTTTATATTAATAAGACATTTTTAGGTGTGGTAATATTAAAAATATAATTTTAATTAATTTGAGGTATGCCAACAGAATTTTGTTGCTCTCAAGATTCAAGTTTGCTTTTGCTCTTCTCGATTTAAATTGAGTCGTTTCTTTCATTTTACAAATTATTAGAATTAGAATTATTCTTATTTTATTTTAAAAATCTTTTTATGATATTTGATTTAATTTAATTAATAAACTTTAAATGTAATTTGATTGATTATTTGGTTGCCATTGAAATTGGCAACAAAGATACCTAGTTTTCTCTTGAGATTGAGAGTAGTTTGCTCTCGATGATTGAGAGCTTTTGTCTATGGTGAGAGTCTCCGGTCATCTGTTGTTATATAAGAGATGTCAAGTTGCACACACCCTCTTTCCTTACTTTTTAATTAATTAATATTTTTTCTTTTATTTTAGCCTTTTTTTAAAAAATTTTTGAGAGGTTGGTGATGTTAATTTTTAAACATTTCTCGTTCCAAAATGCCCCTAATAAAGACTTGATTTGAATTGAAGGAACCATAAGTAATGAAACAATCAATTTTAACCAAAGGGTTGAATTCATCTCTACAGCAAATGTCAAGTGTTCTGAATGCATCCACATTAAACAGTAATTTTTAATGTTATGAAAAAAAGGAATGCATCTTAAGGATTCCATCTATATAAAGTCGGTTCTCTTATGTCCATATAGAATTTAAGATTTTGACATAAAACTAAGCAATTATAAAATTCAGTACTGAATATAAAGAATTGTAATTATAATTTCATAACCATTTTAATAATTCTTTATCATCTTGTATGCATGAAATAGAAAAGAAGTTGATCCCTATATGCTTTCTAATACTTTATTCTTGTTTATGAGCTAATTTTGTTACCCTTTTTTAGATCAACTTTTCTACTCATTTCCATTCCAAATCGTATCAGTAAGTACGTTAATTCTGAATTTGACATTTATTCATTTAATAGTTATATCTTTTGCATTCTTCTACTTTATTATTCTTGAACTATGCCATTATGTTTGTCTTTTAAATTAGTTCCCTACATTCTTTAATCAATCTCTGCCATGATCATTTTAATCGAATATATCTCTTTCGAAGGTCACATGCAATTTTTCTAACTCATCGTGTGTCTATGGTTGTAATATATTATATATCTTTAATACATGTTCATACTTTTATCTATATTTGTCTAACCTTTTTACTTTTAGTATAAACATGGAGGTCATAAGAGTGGTGGAACTTCACAAAGAAGGCAAGCTCCTTCTTCTTCTTCGTCCCCACCCCTATCTTTTTCCCTTTCCTTTTCATCTAACCCTCAATAACTATACAGTAGTGAACAACATGAAAACATGCACCTTTTCTCTAACCGTGAACAATATATTGAGGGACAACTTGGACACATGCGAATTGAATCTATCTCAAACCTATCTTCTTTATTTCCACCCTCTTTAGTTTCACCTTCTTCAATGCAACACTCAAATGATGAAAGAAACACAGGCAAAGAAGATACCCGACCCATGATATGCCCATATAGAGATTCGTAAGTATTTCATTCACCAAATTAAGGGAATTAGTTCTTTTAATTATCCTAAGAACCATTTTCATTTCTAACATGTTTACAGATTCAAGGATAGTACTATATTGTGAGACAACTTAATAAAATAGTCGATAACCATTAGTGGACAGTGGATCAGTTGCTCTAGCAGTCCAAAAACAGTTAAGGATTTGTAGTGGAATGAGTTTCAGGTACGTTTTGTCATTTCATTTTCTTACAAACTAAGTTCAGTATAAATAAAATTAAATATTTTTCTATTAATTGCAGAAGATGTTCAGATGGGATGAAATAAATGAGAATGAAGTAAAACAAATTTTCAAGAAGAAAATTGGTGATCACATATGAAATGTTTTGAATAAAACAAAAAAAGTCAACAAAAGCCAGATTTTATTACAGATGAGAATTAGACCCAAATGAAAAGAATTTGGGAAACTGAAAAGAGCAAGCAAATAAGTGAACAAAATAAAAAGAAATGAGCTTCTAATTCTGGTGAAAAGTCTGCCACTTATGCTAGGGACTTTATCAATATCGCCGACCATAGAAAAATAATAGTAAGTGTGTTAAACATGTCGTAAGTCAATTTAATTTAATTACTAATTTTATGTTTATATTTTATAGGTAGCTGAATTGGGGACCGAGCCTACATATACAACTACATTTGAATCAACATTTCAAAAAAAAGATAAGACATGGAGTGGTGATAGAGCAAAAGCAATTAAGGTACGTAATATGATACTTTGAACCTTATGGAAACTAGAATCAAATCCATGAATGCTTTTAATATTTATGTCATTTATATATATAAATTTAATTTATTTTCTTCCATATTGTTAATGTAGGACAAATATGATAAACTTATAATAGCTAATTCTAGTGGTGATGATGTTGTTACTTCATCGAGCCATCAGTTGATAGCATGGCATTATGGGTAGAGGCATTAGGTGGGATAAAAAAAAGGAAAAATATTTGGGATGGATCCTTGTCAAGGATATACGCAACAAAGGCTGCTTCAACTTCATCTACCAATGCGGCTATTTTGAGAAGGACACAAATTGAGGAGCAAATGACCCAAGAATTAAGCCAACTGAAAAATCTACTTGTATAGAAAGAAGAAGGAATAAGAAAAGTCAAACAATAATATGAATCTCTCAAGTCACCAAAAGATGAAGAAATCAGAGAGGTCAATGAATGATATAAATCTTTAGATTCTTGAACAGAATTCATCTTACAACATCTCAACCTCAATCACGGTCAGCTTCCTCCTCTTCCACCTCTTACTTATCAATCGAGTGATGGGCACAATGATAAACGGCACAATGATGATGAGATTACTAATGAGGATGATATAATTAATCATTTTATTGACTAAGCAACATGTTTGAAGGCTTTTACTTAGGATTTTCATTGTTAAAGGATGTTTTATTCAGTATTTTAGATATTTTTATTAAATGTATTTTGTTTTTTGATATTATTATAATATTTTAATTAAATATTAATTTGATAAATTAATTTTCTTTTAAATTAGATTTTAAAATCAAAAAATAAAAGAAATAATTTTATTATATGTTCACAAATTAATACAAATCAAATTTATTGCAAAATTTGTCCCTAAACAGTTTTTGCCTTAAAATTTGTTGCAAAAGGTAGCATAAATATATTCATTAATTAACAAAAATTCATCGCTAAGTTTGTCTCTAATGAATGTTTGTAGCAAAATTCATCTCTATATTTTTATTACAAAATTCGTCGCTAATGTTGTTTCTAATTAGCCAAATTATTTTTTTTAATGCAAAATAGCAACAATTTTTGCGACAAAAAATTCATCCCTAATTTGCAACGAATACTAATTACCAATGAAGTTTGCATCAAAATATTTTATTGCTACTTAGTGATGAATTTTTCCACAAATATGTTTTGTCATATATTAGCGACAAATTTTGCATTAAAAATATTCGTCACAAATTAGCAATGAAAATTAAATTTTTTTCGTCACTAAATTTTGTGACACCGAGTTTGTCACAAAAATTTTTTCATCACAATTTTCGTCGCATATTATTTTAGCCACAAATTTGGCATCATTTTTGTCGCAAATTCCATGGCTAAAATCCCTTTTTTGTAGTGCAAGTAAATTTTTCCTAAAGTGTTTTTATTAAAAATAATAGAGTATCTATTGCCATTTAGAGACTTAGCCTCGATAGGACCAAACATGTTAGATGAATCAATGCAATCTATTTTCATTTTGTTTAGAACACTTTTAGGGGAAAAAAGTCTACGATAGTTACTAAGTAAACAGTGATTAAAGCAGACAAGAGACATATCTTTGGTTTAGGAAAGATATAAAATTACACATTGTGAGAACTTTTCAAGGATATTTTTCTATTTATGTCTCTTATATCCATTCTCTAGTTTTTTGTTGACTTTCATATTTTTCCTTTTCAAGGATATTCATTGCTAGCAAGTTCATTCTTAACGTTGGAATATGTCTTATGTTCTGTAAAGTTGGTTTTTTTTTTTATTTTTTTGTTAAGTCTAATTTGTTTAGTTGGGCAAAAAATTAGCAAAATTGGCAAATCATCGATCAAGTGGAAGATTGGTGAATATTGAGATCCATTTCATTAGATAGTTAGCTAGGATATGGTATGCGTTAAAAAAAAAAAACCTTCTATCAAAGGCCTTATTAAATCCTAGGCAAAATCATGTCAATTTAGTCTTGGCCTTATTCTTAGGTTCCAAAAAGGGATAGCTATAGACACCTTATTTTGTTCAGACCCTTAATTGACTTTTTCTCAGTTTTAAGGGTTGAATGGATTTTCTGGGTCTAGATCCTCTCAAGTGAGTTAGAGATGATAGAAAGGTCTAATTCAAATGTTGGTTGGTTTCAATAAACTTAGTTTAACATAATAAGACATTTAAGCTTAATTGTTCGATTTAAAAGGTTAATGTTGGATTGGAAAACTAAGACTGGATCCCAAAAATCTAAGAATGCCAAAAGTTAACTGGTAGGAGTCTTTTGAGGTGATTAGAGTAGTTATCGATCATGTTTGGATAGAAAAAAAAAATACTTATTTTAGAAGTTCAAATAAAAATCAACAAAGTGACAAAAGTCAACTATAAAAAGTTAACTTTTTAGCCTAAAGTTAGATTTTGAAATTGGAAAAGTTTTACAAATTAGATATAAAAATTGATTACTTCAAAATGAAACTGAACATGGACTTTAGGTTTAGAAGGTGTAATCGGGATTGGGTCATGAAAGGACTTTAGGAATTTAGAATGCTGAAGTTTCCAAAGCCTTAATCTAAGAGGTCTAAGATAGGAAATTTTAGATTCTTTTGGAGAAAGTCATTAGGACACATTTTTGCTATAAGATGGAACATTTAATTGCACTTTTACATAAAAAAATCATGATCAATTGAATGGAATAAAAAATTATACATAGATTAGTATATAATTAAGCTTTGGTCGAATTTACCATGTGCATATTGTGCCAAATTTTAATAATTTTTTATTAATGGCACTAATGTAATTTCTCCTAAATTATTAATAGGTCAGTGATTAAACTAAGGTCGCCCTAGGATGATTAGAGCTTCAGTCACCAACTTCAAGGTCTATGAATATGGATGATTAGCTATAATTTCATAACTTTCAAACACTTGAAAAATTTTAGAAAAGCTAGAATATTTCTTTTTCTTTTAAGCTCTCATTATCTTTAGGAGGAAGATCTAATTAGAAGCAGGTATAATTTCTATATATTTTCTTTAATTTCATTTCAATTTAATGATTTTAATGATTAATTCATGATTATCCATGCTTGAATAATGTTCAGCCAAGCTCATTTCACGATATCGAGTGTTCAACTTTGATGATTCATGATGATCTTGTGTTTGCATCTTGATTTGAGTTATGATTCACTTGATTTCTTATTTTAAAGTTTGATCTTATGATTAATTAATGCTCAAACTGAAGTAGATCTATAGATTAAGGCTCAATCAACATGGTTTTCTTAGGATTTTGATGATTCAAGTTTAATTAAGCTAGAATTTGATGACATTGAGCTAAAACTTTGAAGTCTAAATGATGAAATCATGATTTAGCTTAATATGGTGTTCCAAAATGATGTAAATGAGAGAGCTTGGCTTGGCTAGCTTAGGTTAGTTTAATCTTGAGCGTAATTGTTTTTATTTTGCGTGATCTTGCTAATTTAAGCTAGTGTGAGCTAATTTGAATTAAAATCTAAGTTGATAAAACTTGAATCTAGTGCCAAATGATGAAATCATAAGTTTTAGAACTCAGATAACCATTCAAACAACCTAGGAAATCCTTTGCTAGATTCGCCCATGGTGATTTCTTAATGTGATTGAGTGGGCTTTGCATAATTGATGCCCAAGTGATGAAATCTAGATCACATAAGTTGGATTTGGGTAGGCTAAAATTTATGCTTAATTGAATGAATTTAGAAGCATGCTTGTTCAATTGATGAGCTTAAATGGTAAAAGCATGTTTTGATTGTTAACATGTTGATTGTATTGAATCCAAGCTTGTTTTCTTGTGCTTGATTATTTATTAAAGACAATTTGATGAGAAATTGATGTTTAGATTAGCTTAGATGAATCCAAATATATTGTATTTGTGTTTAGAATAGGTTATTGATGAATAGTTGTTAGAATCATAGGTTAGTATTCTATATGTTTGATAAAATGCATGATAAGCTGTTTAAGTTGTCTAAAACATTGTTTTTTTCAAAAGATCCCCTAAGGGCAGGCTTTAATTCACTTAATCAATAGGTGAATCAAGGTTTTATTTTTTTAATAAGCTTTTTAGTTAGTAACTTGGAGATATTGAAAAAATAGTTTGAATTAAAGCTAATTTTAAGTAAATAAAAATATTTCCAAGTGTTTATAGATATGCTTTGTTGAGTCTAAAACTTGGTAAGCCTTAATGTGAGTCCTTAGATAATGTTTAGGTGAGTCAAACAATATTGTTTAAAGTCATTTTGTTACTGATTAAAACACACAAGTAAGTGACATTTGTGTGCCATTCACTTGCTAAGAATAAATAATAATGAATAGAAGCAATAAAAGCATATCATTCTCATGACTCCAAAGCATATCGCTAATGCTGAAAAACATGTTTCTAGGTCTTGGCACTTAGGATTGTTTGTTGTTTCCTCATATATGACATTTATAAATTCTATTTGGTCTCGTTTCGAATGTCCAAAAACATGTTTTAAAAATGTGATAAAAAGTTTTGTGGTCACAAGTCGCGTTAGAGCTACTATTGTAGTATAGCATAGTGGATTCATAAAAAAGATATATTTTGATTAGATTTTATGCCTTATAAATTTTTGTTAGTATTTTATTCATAATCCTTATTGATCGGGCTACGAAATAGGGTATTAAAATGTTCAATTTCATGATTGGATGAATACAGTAAAATCTTGAAACATGAGCTATTCAAATAGCTTTGTTTTTGCGCTTGATCAATATTGCAAACTGTATGAGAATAATCATTCTTGTTTATTTTTATCATATTTTTAGATAAAATTAGAATGAATAAGCTTTCAAAGCATTATGGCTTGTTCGATGGGTATTCTAGATAAAGCGGGAAAAAATCTGGAGAGCAAGCTTGTCAGACTTGCTGTGTAATGTAGTAGTGTCTAATTAAAAATATTTCTAGTTTTTTTTTTAATATTTTAAGTTGAAGTTTAGTGAGTTAGCATTCATTTGAATTTGATTTGGTAATTTTATGTGATAGAAATAATTGAAAATAAATTTAGAGAGCTTAAAGCTTAAATTTGTCCCTTTTTGAATTCTCCCGTTTTATTCTGAGGCATTTGGATGCCTTGAAAATGATTCCATGAATCATGTTTAGTGTCAATAGGTCAACGTATGTCCTATGAAAGGTCTTTAGTGTCTCACATTAAAGCTTTCAAGTTGGATTAAAAAAGGTTGATTTTTTTAATATTAATTTCAAAATTGCAATTTTCTTCAATTTAATCTAAGTATACTACTTTTGTGATTTCTTTTAAATGGTGTCAAAATTGATAAAAAGAAAATACTTAAAATTGAGTTAATATGTCAATATTTTTGGAGTCAAGTGTTTTTATGGAATATTTTCTTTTTAAATGATTTTTTCTCCAAATCGGTTGTGAATTCGAGCTATCCTGATAAGAGTTCTAAGGTACTTATTTTAGCAATATTTCTTTGATTTGATAGAATAAATAAAAGGGGGATTATGATTGAATATATATGATTGAAATCAAAGAAAAACCAATTTGAATATGTGTGATTAGTTGTTACCAAGTATTAGGTATCACAACAAGGATCGAGTCCTTACTTGTGGTGTAACCAACTCCCGAGCCTAACTTTATGGATCTTCTATACACATAGATCAGAAAATCATTTCTTTAGAGTTTCATAACTCTTTAGTGGATGGTTTGAATTGGTGACCAATCACACCTATAGCCAAAATAGATCAATGGTGACTCCTTAACTTAGTCACTCTTGCATTTTAATATGAGAGGTTCAGATGAGTGATTCATCTAATCAGTTGAGACCTTATGATGGTTCAATGTATTGTCTGCTCTGATATATTGAGGTTTGTATATCAATATATTACAAAAGAGGGTTATGTTTTGATGCAGGCATAAGAAATGTTTATCTCAAATTTTTGCTAAAACAAAATGGCAGAGGTAGTCCTAAACAGGATTTCAAACATAAACTAGATTGAAAAGCTTTGATAATATGTTACAAGAAAAGAAGGTTTGATACCATGTTATATGTTAAAAAACGTTGATACCATCTGTGGATAAAGGGAAGAAAGAGAGAAGGAAAGATCCAATAGAGAGATCTTAGGAGCACGAAATAATATATGGTTAAGTTATGGTGGCATACATTCATGGGAATAGACCTAATTGATTACATAATTTATATTATGAATTATGTATTACTTGTTGAAAGAGTGCCCATTTTATGTAGAAGGTTTTCATCAATTTAGGAAGATTAAAGCAAGAATATCATATTATAATCTCCAATATATTGTATTGCTATTAATAACATACTTAATTACATTTATTAGTTTAACAATAATAAAATATATATTATATACACATAAATATATCTTTATGATATATTTATATATTTATATACAAACATAAATTTTTAAAATTATAAATATTTAATATAAAAAATTTTAAACATTGTTAATAAATAAATATTTGAAAAACATTGTTAATTGTTATTAAAATGAACGTAACTTAATTTTATGAATATATTTTATTTTTAAATGAAATTAAAAAAACAATTATGAGAAAAAATTAAGAATTAATTTAAAAAATCAAATAAATAATTTTTTTAAAAATAAAATATTAAAAATATTGTACCAACTAGTATGAGTATGAGGTGGCAGTTGCCAATAAAAATTGGTACAAAATGATATAAATTGATACGACTGACATAAATTTAAAAAAAGGCATAAAATATTGTAAGATTGATTTTTTTTTTTCAAGAACAATACATATTGACCAATATCATTGATACTATTGATACTAACGTTAGCTGAACCCATAGCACAGTTACATGCTCGAAAAATTTGATCCTTCGCTTTCTTTTTCTTTTTTCTTTTAACTCTTAATTTTGCGTCAAAATAATTTTATGAATTTTATTTCATTTTAGGGTCTTAATTAGACATGGGTTTGCCTTCATTTTACTTCTTTTTTCTAATTATATTTCAAGTTTAATCACTGTATGTACTCATATTTCATTGTTTTTGGAGATATAATCGCTAAAAGTGAATGAGTTAAAAATATTAGAAAAAAATTACGTTTAATCTGTACTACCAATTAATTTGAAATTGATTTTGTATTAAATAAAAAGATAAACAAATTTAAATCAAAGTAAATAGTAGCATATGGATGGAGCAGCCTCCTAACATTAACAAACACCACAAAATTTTTTTTTTTAAAAAAAGATAAAAAGATAGAATTTTACAAGGATCAGTCAAATCCAATCAAAGAATTTGAATTCTATTTTCTGGAAATGAATGTCTACCAGTGAAATTGAATGTGTGTGTGTGCAGGAATTCATCAAATCATTGATGGAAAATGAAGAAATATAGAAACAAGGCAAAGGAAAACAGTGCCAGTAAGGCAGGTGAAGCCAAGAGTTGCCCCAACCAACCTCACAATCTCAAAGAATTCGGATATCTGCCTGTCTCTTTTCGCCTTATAGTTATAGCCAGCTGCATAATTCCAACCGTACTCGCATCTGCAACATCTCTCCAGCTTCTCCTTCATCTTCACCTGCTCTATTCTCTCCCTGAGAACTCTCAAATTCGAGTGGACGCCGTTACTTGATCCACCTGCCAGAACAAAATAGAACATACAAATCTGTTGAGTTTGACGCAAATTTAAGATGAAAACTATGAAAGAAAGAGGAAAAGATGAGCAATGAAAAGAAGGCAGTTGAACAAAAACTTGCAAGTTATGACCTCCATCTCTACAGCTTTCGGCTCTAACGTGAAACGCTTGATGACGAGTATAATGCTTGAAAGATGGAGAAATTATGGCAAAAGAAAAAGGTAAAGAAGAAGCCATAATGTTTTGAAGAGGTTATTGTTAAGTTCAGATGCGATAATTCTTTGCTTTGAAGTTGAGATTGGAAGAAAATATTAAGAAAATGTTTGTTTTTGTTGGGGGCCAAATGTAAGGAATGATTAATGTGATTGGAACAGAGAGTAAACGAATAAAACAAGACTATAGGCTGCTAAATGATTAAAAGAACTCTTAATTATTTTATTAATTTTTATATTTTTATTGTATCCAAACATGGGTTTATAGTTTGATTTGTATCCAAAGATACTTATTTCATGTGAAAATTTTATTTATATTAAAAGTTTATCTGAGTTGAAATCAATAATTAAATATTTATTTAAATATAAATTAAAATTTAATAATTTATTTAAATACAAATCAAAATTTAATTTCAATACAATATTTGTATTAAATGTTAATTAAAGAAAATGGTAAAGTTCAAGAGTTTTTTTTTTTTTGGTTATTTTAGTCATTAAAATGTGAAGACGGCCGGAAGCAAATTTAAAAATATGTTCGGTGAAAATAGGAATTTGACCCCTATTTTAATTCAAGATGATTAAAGGGTCCAATCTTAGAACTTTGGATCAACTGAAGAAGTCAAAGCTGTCAACTACAAGTGTCGGTTTCCTCTATGAAAATTAAATATTATTTCAGCAAAGGGTTTTAATAATTTCTCCTCTTTGGAAAGAATTGGTCAGAGCCCTCAGCAGCATCTATATTATACGTGCGGTCTAAAGCCATTGATGTCTCCCAAGGTGAAGCCAGTGCCATGAATCTGCCTACCAAAAAATCTCTCGTGTATAGCTTTTGCAAGGTTATTATGTTTACAATGTTTAAATTATTATTTCATATATCATTAGAGAGAGTTTTAGACTATACTCATTTTTATGTTAAATATGTTGTACGTAATGTTACGTATTTAATTTTTTAATTTATTAAGTAATGAATTTTTTTTCTTAAGTTAAATAATTAACTAATTTATAATAATTTAGAGAATAACATAGTTTCAAAAATCTTTGTGATAAATTTTTTTTCCAAATCTATTGAATTCGGGATATGCAAAAATCTACCTAGATCAAAACAAATATCATAAAAATAAGAAATCTTAAACTATATTAAAAAAAATAATAACTTAAAGAAGAGCTAAAAATTTTTTTTGTGAATTTTTTTTAAAGTTATTAAATTTGTAATATTATGAAATTTACTTGTGAATGAGATAAAAAAATGTTATGATAATGAATAAAAAACATCAAAACCATCCTAAGAAACAATAAGAAGCAAATGACTATATTAAAAAACAAAAAACAATGGTTAACATAGTGTTACTTAAGATTTAATAGTCAAAATAACACTTAAAGCATCATTTTATAAGGAGATATA
>JBBYHO010401390.1:0-11897 GCA_038382025.1 Adansonia gregorii
TAGTATCTTCATCATTTTAGTGAGCTCTCCATGTTTCCATCACCCTTTTAGGATTATCATGCATTATTATGGCTTTTAGTTGTGGTAGATTAAGATTTGGATGCCTTAATGCACCTTTGATGTGCAAAATGCCTCATTTCATCCTCATTAGTTTGATAGCTCTTGCTCATTCATTTTATGCCACATCCATGCATCTTGTTATCCTTAATCCATGTATGAATCATTGTCCTAACACATTTCAAGCACATTTATACATTAGCTTACATGAATCATTGTCATTTTCAGCATCCATAAAATTTTCTTATCAAAATGCATAACATTTTCTTTGTATAGATCATTGGTAAAGTTAGCATCCTCATTCATGTTATGTGTCATCCCTTTGTATGTTTGTTATCTTCTCCTTGTCAAAATGCATGTTTGATGGCTATCAAAAACTAATTTTCAAAACCCCCTAAGCCAAGCATGTTAACCTTAACTAATGAGGATTAGCATGGACTTAGCATTTTCTTTAAAGTTAGCAAAATATCTTAAGGAAAATTAAGTTTTCCACATCTGGGTCTTGGTTAAACAAGCTCAAATCTTCTAATTTTGAAATGAAAATGGTCTTATAATTATTCCCTAAATGTTTATACCTTTTTTGAGTCAAAACCCGAAGTGGTATAATCAACTAGCTATTTCATCATCCCAAACCACTTCAGGGATGTGCAAATGAGTTTGTGATGCTTATGCCACTCTTTCCCTTCAGTCATAGACGTTCGGACATCAACGACCAGAGTTTGGACCTGTAGGCATAAAAGAAAATAAGAAATATCCTATGCTTTAATGTGCCCCTACTGGCAGCACAACTGCTGCAAATTGAAATCACTTTAAAATCTTAAATGATTTTTCATGAATTTTTTGATATTTTCCTCTCAAAGTGTGTCGATTTATCTTTAAAATGATCTCTTATTCACCCTTGGGTCATTCCAGATGAGGGAATTATGATTTTTCAAATCTAAACTATCTAGAACCTCTTAAATCTGAACATGTATTCTGGTTGGGTCGTTTAGACCACTAAATGATTTTTCCAAATTTTTAATATTTTTCCTAAAATGTTCATGAAATTCCCTTTCTGGAAAGGTATTATTTGCAATTTTCCAATACCAAATGTGTCCAGAATGATTTTTCAAATTTTGACACACCTTGTTTCTCGTTTGCTCTGCCAGTAACGAAATTGATCAAAATTTGGAAATTTGTTCCTTTGGAAAATGACTTCTTAGGATATTGGGAATATTTTTAGATTGACCCTCATCGAGTTAGCTTTGTAGTAGTGTCTTGTCCACCCTCTAAATCCTTTAAACCAATTTAGAATAAATTCAGAAAGGGGGATAGCGCAATGGTGTCCTCTGTTTTTTATTATGGTCAAAATTGAGTTGCTTTCCCGAGTTTTATCTCGAGACATTCGAATGCCTCCATATTGCCCTGATCAGACTCGAGAACATGCTTTGACCTCCCATAGGCTCATATCAAGGCACAAACATATTTACATCTTTACCATCCTCATTCACAATAATTTCTTTTACCAAAAGTTCTCAAAACGCATACACATTTCCTAAATCACAAAGTTTTATCAACCTATGTTTTTCAACTCAACTTTTGCAAAGAGTGTCAGACGTGTCACTTTCAGTGATACTCAACCCCAACCTTCTGAGGGGATACTCCAACCCCACTTTTCAAAATTGTTAAGATTTAAAAATCCTTATTTTTTAAAATTATTTTTCATCCACGGGGATGCACCAACCCTATCTTTTCGAAGGGTACTCCAACCCTGTCCATTAACTATAATTAAAATTTTTTTCCTTTTCCAATTTTCACGTCAAATAAACCTCGTTTAATCAAGAAACCTGGATTCACTTAAAAAATTGTCAATTTAGTTATTCCCAAATAATCGATGCCAATTGCGAGATAAATTCTAATAGTCCATCCCTTTTCTTTATTATTGCCTTGAATGATCCACGTTATGTTACTTCATTTCTTGCCTTACTACCATGATTTCTTTGTGATTATTATTTGCATTCATGTTTTCCAATCATTTCAAATAAAACTGAAGGTAATTTTCCATATGGGTATATCTCCAGTGCCCGGAGTGGAATATTTCATTTTTTAAAGTAAAATCTAAAGGTCATTTTTATGAAAAATCTTTATATTTCCCATCTCTCTTGGGCGTATATGAGATTCAATCTTTTTCATCAAAACCTAGATTTGTAATTCTATAAGATTCATATATTAAAGGAGGGTTATATCGAAATAGTGATGAGGTAAGATCAAAAGAATAGAAATCGAGATAAGATATAGCTAATAAGGTATCGATTTTAGGCGTCGCGAAGAGGTTCCTACCTCATCGTGCCTAACCAACTCCCAAACCCAAACGATAAATCTTTATATTACATAGACCATGGGATCGATGTTTTGAGTTTCATAACTCAAAACATAGGTTTTAATAGGCACTCGGTCATGCCTAGGCTGAAATAATTGATGGCGATTGCAAACGTTGGCCATTTCATAATGGTTATCTAAGACCAATAAGATAAGCGATTCATCTTATGGTCTACTTCATTGTATCACAAGTCGAGAATCTATACTTTCTTGTTCCCATCACGTAGCAAAGGAAAAGTCTTGGTCAAGAAAACATTTCCAAGTCAAAAAATATTTTAAGTCGTACGCACTCATAGATCTGCAAGGATCCACCCCTAGGGTACGTTACAGCAAGGAGGAACTAATAGCTTTGGCAACGTAATGTTTACTTTGAGCAAGGCATTCAAGGACTTTTTTTAGCATGAAATTTCAATAATGGTCCCTAAGACTGGTCTGTGCACTCCAAGATTTATTCCTAGCATTTGGACTAAAGTATAGATTCCTATACTATTTAGATCTAATTTAAAGTAATGCTCCGAACTAAACTTACATGCTTCTACCTAAAAGCCTAGGATCCTTTGTATCGGCGTACTTTTATCAAGCATTATTAATAAAAATGACTAAGCATTTTGCATTCCATCTTTTGTGTCCTTCATTTTTATCAAATCCTTAGACTTTATTTTTTCTCTTTGCATGTTTTTTCTTCTATATTGTTCTCCTTTATATTTTCAAGTATTTGGATGAAAATGACATGATTGTTCATGTTGAATCTCCAAAAATTGATTTTGAACAACCAATTTACGTCAATAAAGTCGACTATTAGGGGATTTTAAAGAAGGCACCATGTCACCTATCACCACCTGCTAGCCTTTAAAACTTCAGATAATCCGAAGGGCTTAGAATGCTTGATTTAAAAATATATGATTATTGGTGGTGGTTGAACCTTTAAACTATGCCATGATTGAGATTTGTATTAGGCATAGTAATAAGTAGAGGAGAAAGACCATCGGGCGAATCGCTCATCCAACTAGTCTCAATGGGCATAAACCTAGAGTTGCCATCATGAAGTGGCCATAAACTTGGAGTTGCCTTCGATCATTTCAGGCTAGCTAGGGTCAGATGCCTATTGAAAATGATATTTTGAGTTAAAAAAATTAAAACATAATTTCACAGTCTATAAAGTCCATAGATTTATTGATTGGCTTCAGGAGCTAGTTAAGCCTGGGAAAGGATTAGCAACCCCCTTGATGCTCGAAATCAATACCTACTAACGATGTCTTGCTTCAATTTTAGTTCAATTGGTTCTATTTAGCCCTTATTTAGATATAATTGCCTTTAATGCATGAAGTTTTGTAAATTGTAAATCTAGGTTTTAAAAGAAAATTTATATCACCTATGCATTATGGAGGTATAAAGAACATAGGGATTTTGGTGAAAATAATTTTCGGATTGGATTTTAAAAATTTAGATATTTCATGTCAAATACTAGATAGATACTAACACAGAATATCACTTTGCAATTTTGAAAGCAGTTTTAAAATAGGAATACACAATGGTCTTTACAAAGAGAAAAGTACTAGTAAAACAAAAAAGAATATAATAAATTACATGAAAGTAAACACACATAAAAACATGAAAAGGAAGGACGGTTGAAATGTATCTCATATTTGTCTTTGATTATTAAAGAATAACTGATGTAACAACTTTGAGACATGGTTGGATTTAATGGTAATTCAAGGGATGAAAAAGATTTTAATCAAAATAATTCGGGGCATCTAGAAAAGGGATAATTTTTGGATTTTTTAGTGAATGCATGGTTAGAGTAGCCCCTTGGAGTAACAGGGTTGGAGTATCCCAAAGACAAAGTTATGAGAATAATTTGGAACAAAGAGAGATATCAAGTTCTTTTAATGAAAAATGGGGTTGGAGTATCCCTTGGAGTAATTGGGCTAAAGTATCCCCTAAGATGAAAATATTAGATGATTTAAGAAAATAATTAAAAATCTCGAATAAATTTGAAAGGAAAAATTCAAGTTTTTTAGTGAAAAATGGGGTTGGAGTATGCCTTTGTTATGATGGGGTTGGAGTATCCCCGAAAACGCAAATCTTTGATACTTTACATGAAAAGGTTTCTTTTAAAGGATTTTTAAAATAGAAAATAAATTATTTATATAAAATGTATTTTAACTTAAGTCTTGATCCGAGTCTAAAGGGATTATGTTGCAAGGGAATCAACCGAATGCATTTTGAGATATTCAAACATCTCTATAAAGGCATTTTGAAAATTAGGTTAAAAATAGAGGACATCATCATGTCATCCCCCTTCCAAAATTTATTTTAAGTTCATCCGAAGGCATTAGGGGTAAATGAGGAACTATTAGAAAAATAACTTGATAAGGTTTAATTTAAAAATATTCTAAAAATCTTAGAAAATCACTTTCTATATGGATTTAATTTTTGAAGTTAAGTCCATCCTGACACTGGCAGAATGTACAAGGAAAAGGGCATGATGGACTTTGAAAAATTATTTTGGGCTAATCTAGAATTGTTAGATTGTGAATAATACCTTTCTAGAGAGGCAATTTCGTAAAAGTTTTAGGAAAAATATTTAAAAATTTCAAAAGAATCATTTGATGGGCCAAAATGGCCCAAACAAAATATAGCATGCTAGTTCTAGGGGTTTCAATAGCAAAGGTTCAAAAAATCATAACTCCCTCATACATTATGATCCAAGGGTGGACAAGATACCATTGGAAAGGTACTTCAATGCCTTTTAAGAGAAAAAATATTGGAAATTTCAAAAAAAAATCATTCACGACTTGAAAATAATTTTTCAAACTCAGACTATGGTGTTACCAAAGCAAAAATAGGGGATTATTCAATTTTTTGATTTTTTGAAGGATAAGCTCGAACCATGGAGGTCTGAACATCCGTGATAGAAAAGGACAAGTAACATGGGTGTCACGAATTCATTCTAGAACCGTAGAGCAATTTGGAATGATGAAACAACTTGTTAACCGCATCATTGAAGAGGGTATTAGACTTAAGATCAAAGCTTAATACTTTAACAAAAGAAAGTAGCATTTTATTCCATGAATCTAGACCTATAAGGTTTAGTTTATCCCTAAGATTAGCAAACCAATTTAATGAAAACATCAAATCCATGCTATTCTTCATTTATTAAAGGTAGCACGAACTTAACTTAGGGATTTGTTTTTGAAAATTACATTTTTATAACAAACAAGCATGCATTTTGACAAACAAATCATGAATAAAATACAACATACACAAAGATAAACAAGTATTACACATGCAAATACACAAAGATGACTTTTGGACATGGAAAAGGTAACAAAAATGCAAAGAGATGAGAAATAAGATGCATGGAAGTGATATAAACATATTTAAGTGAAGAAAAGTATGTTCGAGTTCTAAGAAAACATTTTTATGTTATGAGACTATTTAAAATGCAACAAAATGCATGAATATACTCAATACATGTTGTGAAAACATTCAAACATGTGTTAAGCATATGAAAATAGATTAAACATTACATAAAATGCATAAATAAAGGGCTATTTTGATGACATAATTAAAGATAAGATAATTAGCCTACTATGCAATATCAAGGTCTCAAGAGAACATTACCATCTTAAGACTACCACAAACAGGGTAGCAATTATGCATAAGAACCTTAGAAGAGTCATGGTAACATAAAGAGATCACTAAGATGATGAAAATGTTGAAAAATCAAAGAATTTGCAAAGTCAAGTAAAGAAAATATACCAAAAGTTTTAAGCTTCAGCCTATTCTATAAGCAATGGCTTTAAACACACTTTTTTTTAAGGTTGAATAGCAACAAAGTGATGAAAAGGATGGGCTTTGTAGTTAGGTACAGATAAAGGGAAGTTTGAGAAGGAATATGAGTGAAATTAAGGTTTTTGGAAAGACTTTTCATGATGGTTTTGAAAGGCTCCGAGAATAGAGAAAAGTTTTTTTGTTTTTGGTGGCTAGGGAATATTGAGAGAATATCTAGAAATGGGTGTTTTTTTTTGCTAAGAATGTTGTTTTCTTTTGGTAGGGTTCCCTTCAGCTGAATCCAAGGTTGGCTTATATAGCCATGTGATTATGAAGACAAAATAAGAGAAAAAGGTATTTTAGGGTTTTGGTGCTTGTAATTTATGCAAAGATCATGTGTTGTGCTCAGCTGCCATGCAAACCCATTGGTTTGCTCAACAAAAATAATGGATCTAGGCTACTTTATACAGCTAAGCATTAGGAAAGTTTAGCTTTACTTTTTGACAAATCGCATAATGTTATTAAATGTCCTCTATCATTGGTTATTCGGGCCTCAAAATTTTGTTTAAATCTAATCAGAAGCCTAAAGATGAAGCCTGCTATGAATTTTAATGATTTTTTGTGCAAGAAACATGTTTAACTCATATTTTGAATTAGTGGTGCAATGGTTGAAAAATAGCTTACACTGGGCAAAAATGCCTTTATGTATCAATACGAAACACTATGTATTGATACACAAGGCAATTTTCATCCATGAGTATCGGCACAATGAAGCATGCATCGATGCTAAGAGCAAAAATTTGTTTCCAATCTTGAGAATTGAGGTATGTATCGATACTTAATGAACTTGTATAGATGCTCAAGCTTGTACATCGATACATTTTGCCAAAAATCATAACTATAGCTATTGCCAAGGTCTATAATGATACAATCATGATGGGTATCGATACATCTCATTAGGTCTCAAGACTAAACCCCCATGTATCGATACTATACATAAAAAATTTCAATTTTTGGTGATGCAAAGGCCTCGATCAATACTTATGCCCTGATATAACTTGCACGTACTTGTGGCTTCTTAAGTTACCTCACCTTGATCAATTGTACTCATCTGAATGACCCTATTGATACCCCAAATATTAACCTTTGATGCCTTATTTTTACATTTTTCTTTAATGCGACCCATAGGCATTTTAGACCTCCAAAAAAATTTTTTGCCTAATCCTGCATTTCCTAATAGTGCCAGGCGACACAGCACCCAGCAGTCACCCCAGTTTATTTTTATTTTTTTGATTTTGTCACCTTTTAATTATGTCTCTGGATGCTAAAAATTGACTCAAACAAAATGAAGTGTCTACATCACTTAATTTGTTGAGACTAATCGAACAAGAAGAAAAACAAAATTTACCCATGAAAAGCTTATTGAAACTGTGAACTTTGTAATAGAAGAACATCGAAGGGAGGTCAAGATAGGAACTTCTATAAACCATTCAACTCAAACCAAATTGATCAATCTTTTCCAAGAATATCAGGATGTATTTGCCTGGTTCTGACAAGACATATCTAGGATAAACACTAAGATAATAGTTCATAGACTTCCCTTAAAACCCAAGTGTAAACCTATAAAGCAAAAAGTTAGGAGACTGAAACTCAAGATGCTTTTGAAGATAAAAGAAAAAGTAAAGAAGCAATTTCGCATGGGTTTCTCGAGGTGGCCAAATATCCTAAATGGGTAGCTAACATAGTTTAACTTCCCATTGCCTTACATCAATATTCTAGTAGATAACACCACCAAAAATTCCCTATTTTTTTTCATGGGTAGATTTTTAAGAAACAATCAAATTAAAATGGCACCTGAAGACATGGTGAAAGCTATCTTTGCAAACTCTTCAAATAATTATGCAAATATCAATTCAAACTAAACCAAGCACACCTTCAGTGTTACCTTTGATAAGCTATTAGGCTTCATTATAAGTAAATTAGGAATTAAAGTTGATCTTGACAAGGTAAAGGCTATCCAAAACTATCCACCACCTTATACCTAAAAAGAAGTAAAGAGTTTCCTTGAGAAATTACACTATATAGCTAGGTTCATATATCAGTTAACCGATAAATGTGATCTGATCTTTTGCCTACTCTAAAAATAAAACCTTGATGAGTGGAATGATAAGTGCCAACAAGCTTTCAATAAGGTCAAGTATTATCTATCAAAATTGCTAGTATTGGTATCGTTGGTGCTTGATTGACCACTAATCTTATATCTATCAATCTTTAACAAGTCCATGGACTATGTACTGGTTCAACATAATGAGTCAAGAAAGAAAGGAGAAGTTATCTATTACTTAAGCAAAAGATTCATGGAGTATGAAAATAATTACTCCACAATCAAAAAGTTATGTTGTGCTCTAGCTCGGATGGCTTAGAGGTTAAGGCAATTCATGTTATATCACACTACATGGTTGATTGCCAAACTAAACCTTATCAAGTACCTGTGTAATGCTCCTCCTTTATTAGCAAAGCTAGCCTAAGGGTAAGTTTTACTCTCTGAATATGACATCATTTATATTAATCAGAAAGTTATCAAAAGTAGTGTGATAGCAGATTTCTTGGCTAGCTGAGTTAAAGAAGATTACTAACCATTAGATTTTGAATTCATAAATGAGGACCTAATGTGATATCTAAAGTATAAAATGGTAGCAAGTGCATCTAAAATTGGAAAATGTACTTTGATGGAGCTTTAAATGCATTAGGACTTGGAATAAAGGCTTTTCTGATCTCACCAAATAGAGATTATTATCCTTTAACTGCCAAGTTGAACTTTGACTACTTTAATAACATAACAGAATATAAGGCTTGTGTATTAGGACTCTGAACAATCATTGAAAAGGGCATCAAGACTTTATGAGTGTATGAAGACTCCATCTTGGTAATTTATCAACTTCGAAAACAGTGGGAAACAAAGGATGCTAAGTTGTTCTAATACAAAAAGCTAATTAATAAACTAAAATAACAATTGGAATAAACTAAAATAACAATTGGATGAAATCAGCTTCTAACATTTGCCCCGTAAAGACAACCAAGTGGCAAACATTTTCGCGACCCTGGCTTCTATGTTTGAAGTAACCCAAGAATCATAAGTACTACATATTCAAATAAGAATTCATGAAACTCCCACCTACTATCATAGTGTAAAAGAAAAAAAGGGCGGGCTATCATGGTACCATGACATTCTTCATTATATTTGAGATTAACAATACCTAGAGCAAGCTACAAAAACTAATAAGCGAACTATCTTAAAAAAATCTAAAAGTTTCATTTTGGATGGTACAACCTAGTACAAGAAAAGCTAGGATCGAACATTACTCTAATGCATGGATGCTCTTAATGCTAAAAGAATTCTGGAAGAGGTCCAAAAAAGAATTTATGGTACTCAAGCTAATGGACATAAAATGGCAAAGTAAGTCATAATGTCCGGATATTACTAGTTGATGCTTGAAAAAGATTACATTGACTATGCTAAAAACATGCTATAAGTGCCAAATCTATGTAAACAAATCCACATCCCACTTGGCTCTTTAGCCTTTCTCTACGTGGGGCATAGACATAATAAGAGCTTTCATACCTAAAGCTTTAAAAAGCATTGCTTCATTTTGGTTTCCATTAATTATGTCACCAAATGGGTAAAAGCAGCCTCATATTCCAACATCACTAGATTTGCTATGTGCAAGTTTGTAGAATGAAACATCATCTACTGATATGGACTATCGAAACAAATCATCATAGATAATGCATGTAATTTGAACTACAAAATAATGGAAGCAATTTATTCTTAGTTTAAGATCATAATTTAGTGCCATATCATCCAAAAATAAATAAGGTGGTCGAAGTAGCTAAGAAAAACATTAAGAAAATAGTTGAGAAAATGGCCAAAACTTATAAAGATTGGCACGAGAATCTACCCTTTACACTACATGCCTATCAAACATTGGTTTGGACTTCTACTAGAGCTACCCCATTCTCTCTAGTCTATGGAATAGAGGCAATCTTACCCATCAAAGTTGAAATCTCATCCTCAAGGTCTTGATGGAATTATAACTTGAAGAAGATGAATGGGTCATGAATCAATACGAGCAACTTAATCTCATCAATGAGATATAGTGAAAGCTCTTTGCAAAAGATAGATGTATCAAAAGTATATAAGAGCAGCTCATAACAAAAATGTCTATCCTTGTTAGTTTCAAAAAGAAGACTTGGTACTAAAAAAAACCTCCTAATTCATAAAGATAGTCATAAAAAATAGACTCAAAAATGGGAAAGGCCTTATGTGATTAAGCTAGCTTTCTCTAGTAGAGTGATGATTCTAACTGAGATGGATTGCAAGAACTTGGCTAACCCTATAAACACTAATTCCATTAAAAAATATTATGCTTAAAAAGATTTTTCATATGAAAATCTACAAAAGCATCCTTATCTTCGAAATAGCAGCTTAAGCAACAAAACCTTGCCCTTGTTTGAACCCAATCAAAGTAAATGTTAACTTAACGAAACTATCCTACATCAAAACACCAAATCTTGGCCCATCCTCCTTATCTTATCCTTTACTAAACTATCTCCAACCCTATTCTCAAACAAAAAAATGGTATCTACCTAGGCTTTAAGGTAATTACAATGGGGCAATCTAAAAAGTTTCCTCGAAAAATGGCCAACATTAGGAAAATTGGTTATTTGAGAGAGGTTTTTAGAAGTATTCAATAGAAGATTTAGCATAAAAAAGACCAATTATTGGAAAAATTAATCTTTAATTTTTGTGTACCTTCTAGAATGTTCACTGAATTATATTCATTTTCCTCTAAACGTGAAATACAGCCATTTCATTTTCTAGATCTCATTTTTCATACTTGCATACCATATTGCATCTTGCTTGTCACATAATTGATAATGTTGATAGATTGTAGAAAATTCATAATAGGATTTCTTAGTATTACTTCAAAAGAAAAAAACTTTATAGGGAAGTCTTCTCAAATTCAAGAAAAGCCAAGAATGGATTCTGGAACCATAACCAAACTTACCCCTCAAACCTTCTCCATTTTGGAAAATATGATAAAAAAAAGTCCCCTATTAAACCTTAGCCAAAAAGTAGAACCAGACCAATAATCCTTAACCCTTGCCTTTAAACCACATTCCTATCAATCAGTCTAGACCATTTTATACATCTTTTTAAGCATGCTAAAAACTAGTTTGCCAAGTTGTCATCTTATTAATACGAGCTGGTCAGACTTAAGAACCTTCCTATGCACCACGGGTCATCTTAACTTTCAGTAATGAACTCAACCATTTAAAAAAAAGTCTTTTGAAAATATGAAAACCTTAAAAGACATAAAACCTAATAAACCTCGAAGACAGAAGGTGATTCAAAACTCTAAAGCCAATGGCCAGATTAGTTTTACTTTTGCAATCATCACCTTTCATCACTCAAACATGCATTTACATCTTCATGCATTATTTATGCATTAATTAACATCTTTCAGGTACAAACTCCTACTCAAAAAAGTTACACTAGTAAAGAGCCTCGGGTACATATTCTTTTTCTGAAAAGCCCCAAAAGCCTTCAAGTAAATATATAAACTCATATCTTTTAGTTTAGAAAAACCTAGACGCTTTTTTTTCTTTTAGTCCATAAAGAGCGTGACACCCTTTTTCTTTTA
>JBBYHO010401390.1:11997-26592 GCA_038382025.1 Adansonia gregorii
TTTTTTTTTCTATTCTTGAAAGAGCAAGACACCTATTTTTCCCTTTTAGTCCTCAAAAACCAAGTTACCTTTTTCCTTTTAGTCCTTAAAGAGTAGAATGCCTTTTTTTTCTTCCAGCCTTTAAAGAACATGACACCTTTTTTCCTTTTTAATCTTCAAAAAGCAAGATGCCTTTTTTCTTTTGGTCCTCAAAGAGTAGGATACGTTTTTTTTAGTCCTTTAAAAGCAAGATTTTTTTTCTTATAGTCCATAAAATGTTAGACACCTTTTTTTTTCCGTCCTCAAAGAGTATGATGCATTTTTCCTTTTAGTCCTTAAAAAGCAAGAAACTTTTTTTTTCTTTTTATGTCCTCAAAGAGCAAAATTTCTTTCCTTTTAGTCCTTGAAGAGCAAGGCACCTTTTTTTTTTTAGTTTTCAAAGAGCAAGACACCTACCTACCTCAGTCCTTAAAGAGTCGAGCCTCTACTTACCTCAATCCATAAAGAGCTTGATGTTTATCGAGTCAGTCCATAAAGAGCCAAATGCCTATTGATTCAAAGCCCACATTATTTGGCACCTGTTTAAAGGTTCAAACCCAAGAAATTACAAACATAGTAAGGAGGTCAAACCTATAAAGCTCATTGAAATTTTCTTATCAACTAGGAGTGCTACCAACATACTTTGCCTATTTTAGCCTAGTAATAATTAGATCATCATTTTTTTCAAGCACTTAGGGGGTAATATTATACTTTAGACAAAATAGTGTCTATTTTGTCTTTGCTTTATTCTTGATCCTCAACAACCGTCAAAGAGGGGCAGTTGTAGACAACTTATATCATCTGGGCTAGCATTCAAAGCATTAGAAGCCATTGTCCAAGGCACAATTGGGGTCATTCCTATAAGGCCATGTCTAATCCCCATCACTCCTGACTAACGTGAGGTCATAAATTATTTAATTTAAGACCAAGCCTTAGGAAATGTATATTAAATAAAATAAAGCCCATATGCATATTTAATTATTTTATTTAGGCCTATTTTATTTAATTATATTGGGTCATAAATTATTTAATTTAAGATCGAGCCTCATTAGAATATATATTAGATAAAATTAAGCTCAAATGCATATTCAATTTTTTATTGGGGCATATTTCATTTAATTATATTGGGTCATAAATTATATAATTTATGACCAAGCCTGAAGTAATATATATTAAATAAAATAGAGCCCATGTGCATATTTAATTATTTTATTTAAACCTCTTTTATTTAATTATATTGGGTCATAAATTATTTAATTTAAGACCAAGCCTTAAGAAATATATATTAAATAACATAGGGCCCACATGCATATTTTATTATTTTATTTGGGCCTGTTTTACTTAATTGTATTGGGTCATCTTTTAAAATATTTTAAATTCTTAATGGGTCTTATTAAAATTATTTTGATTCAATACTTTCACTATTTGAATTAATTTTGGGCCTATAGGTTAGGTTAATGATTTTTTTAAAGATCTTGATAGTGGGGTATTCCATGGAAAAAATTGATATTCAAGGGACATTTTGGAGCTTTAGTGATTAGCTGTACATAAGTATTAGGACTTAGACCAATTAAAATTTGAAAGCATATTCTAGTACACCATGATTCATTATTTTTATGGGAGAAGATACAAAATTAACCTTTTACCCTAGGTTTCTAGCCTCAGCCTACCATCTTTTATAAGTAACATTTGTTGCTTTGCATGAAAAATGGGAGCCCTCTAAAAAAAATTCAACAAGTTGCCACCATGTTCACAAAAAAGTTTCATTCTCATTTTCAGCTGCAACAAGTAAGAATGGGAAGGTTTCACTTTCATTGCATGCCATTCTATGCTACACTTTCACACCATTTAGCTTAGCCATCGAAACATAAAGAAAGAAAAAAGGTAAGATTTGAGTTTTAATGGTATATTCCATTCCCTCTTTAATATTATTAATATTATTAATATTATTATACCTCTATTTTATTTTCATGTCATCTTAGTGATCCATTTCATGATATCTATAACCCATTTAAGGAAATCATGCATTTTTCTCAAAGGTATTTGATTGCATTCTTCTTTTGATGCTTTCAACAGCCCCTATTTTTATGTTAGGGTATTATGTCTCATGATTCATGCTTTATAAACATTCATCTAGCATTTCATGATATTATTTAGAAGGTGGTTTGCATTTTGAGCATGATTGGCTAGTCAAAATGTCTTTTGATGATGCTTGTTCTTATATTTAATATTGGGATGATGATGATACATTTTGTGGTTTACCATATACTTGTTAAAATGCTTTTTTGAAATGCTTGCTTGATGAGTGCATATGCTATTTTTGAAAACCAGCCCCAAGTTAAGTCCATACTAACCTCAATCAATAGGGATTAGCATGGATTTAATGGTTTTTAATATATTGGTTATCCAATCTTGGGATATCATGTATAAATGTTTGAGATCATGGCTTAATTAGGTCAAATAAAATTTGTTTTTAATCAAAAATTAAAGATATTCTTAAATGTTTAATTTAAGTTTTGTTTTGAGCCTATTGTTACCATTAATGTAAATAACAGACAGTTTGTGGCCTATTCTATGGAACCTATATTGGTCTATTACTCTACTGTTATAGGCCACAATAATTGGACACTAGCATGTCTAATACCTTGTCACGTGACCATAAAAGCCTTAACCTAAAAAAACCCCTATTTTGGTATTAGCAATATAGCAACCCATGTTTATAAAAATATTTTTGGAAATTTCCAGTATTTTTCTCAGAAATGGCCTCAAATTACCTTTACAAAAATACCTTGTTTGCCCTCAGATCACTCTTAGATGTAAAAGTTATGATTTTTTGAATAGACATTGTCTAAAACACTTGGAATCAATGATTCAAATTCTATTCGATAATTCTAACCCATCGAAGGATTTTTCTATAATTTTTTAAATATTTTTCCCAAAAAGGTTATAAAATTTTATTTTTGGAGAGGTATTGTTTATGATTTAACAATTTTGAACAAGTCCAATACCTTTTTTCAAAGTTTACTACTCTTTTTTCCCTATATATGCTATCAATATTGACTCATACTTGGATTTAAAAATTAATTCCGCTTAAAAAGTGATTTTCTAGGATTTTTAAAATATTTTCTCTTCTTGAATAGTGGAGATTGTGATGCTTTGTAGTGCTTCCTATCAAACTTGGCCTTTACAATGTTGAGTGGTGCCATGTATTTATCGACTCTGGGGATAAATTTTCCTAACTAAAGATGAAGCATTGATATGTAGAGTTCCAAAACTGTAATGCTACTCGTAACAAACTAACATCCAATCAAACTTGGAGTAAGAGGGCCATATCTCTATAACTCTTCATGAATGACTCTCTTGCAGTATTACTTCAATTAGCCCATCTATTTTTAAAATCATGCCAGTCATTTTGATGATATCTTATCTTGACCCTTTCATGTATCATCAAGATATAATCAGGCTTGAGAATATCCCTATCTTCACATTGTCAATGTTCTGACTATGCTCTTTCCTCTTCAAAAGGCTTAAGAATGGAAGCAAACTATTACTTCATGACAAACACATCTCGCTAAAAATTAAAACCTTAACGCACTATCCCATGACGATGATTATGGTGTTATGATACATGCAATAATCAAAAACCAAAAGGAAACAGGTTAGTAATAATACAAAATAATAAAGTCAAGAATAAGGAACAAAAGAATAAATCATGAAAATTACCCTAGAAGCAAATGATATGATGCCTAAGGGCAGACATAGTAGTTGTAAATTTTATGACAAGCTAAGTACTTTTGGACAGCATAACAACATGTCCTAAGAAAAATTCCCTTTTTCAAGTGGTATGGCACCTTGCGGGATAAATTGATGACCTAAATAACCATGAACATATGCTATCGCCTAGCATTTAACATGTATTAGGCCATGGATCAGGTAGCGTAATGGCTTACTTGGGTGAATTGCTGCCTTTATCAAGATGGTCAACATCTCTTAGGGACACCCAAAAATCTCTTAGGTGGTGATGTTCGTTATCACCACCTAAGGTAGGATATGCGTTAAGTTGCCATTCAGACAACATAATGACTTATTTAGGTTGGATATGACTTTTTTGGCTAATATGGAGCCCTACAACTGGCAAAATACATTTGTTATCACTTACTTATTGACAAAGGTTTACCGTTGATTAGGCAACATAATCATATTAGTAGATACCTAATTTCACCGAGGTCATTTTTTCAATAATCCCAATTATCTAAGACCGATAACTTAGCTATCGCCTTAATAAGTGTTAACCTTCATTTGGTAGTTTACACATTTTTGTAACTTATTCTATCACACATAGATGGCCATATTCGTAGGTGATAAAAAATGCTATTTGAAGACAGATCTCGAATGAAAAGGGTGAATATTCAAAAAAAAAATTAGTTTTCAAATATTCTCTTACCAAATTTTGAAAATCATTTCTGCAGATAATGTCATGATCAACATTTCCATTTTATGCAATTTTTTAGATTTTTTTGTAAAACCTAAAAAGTTAATCATTGTATATTTTTATCATTTATATAGTATTTATGTCGATATAAGTTCCAAAAAATCAAAAATATTCAAGAAAAATTATATATTGGCATTTTATACCGCAAGGTATCGAGTTGTCAATTTTGTCAATTATTTTTGAATTTCTCATGGTATTGCAAATATTTTGCCTGAAAATTTTTTGGCACAGACTTGCTCCAAACTTTAGATCTTCATCTTTAACATTTTTTTTCAATTAATATTTTGGCTATTTTATTGTATTTAATTCATTTTATAAGTTTTAATATATTCTACAAAATTTTTCTCAGTTCAAAACATAAACTTTCCCTTATTTGTAAAATTTTTGATGAATTTTTCTCAAGTTTTGGACTTTAAAATTCTGTAAATATTCACATTAAATTACCATAAAATCAATTTTGAAAAATTCCAACCCATTTTATGGATTTTTCACATTTTTCAAGTTATAAAGCTTTCTACTCCGTAAAATTATTCGGATGGATTTTTTTGAGTTTATAATTTTTAAAATTCTTAAAATATTTTTATTAAATTCAGACTAAATCAATTTTTGAAAATTCAATTTTCTTCCATAAAAATTTTTCCTCATATAATTTATTAGTTTTGGTTTTCTAGTAAAATTCTTTTTAATATTTCATTTTCAAAATTTTTGTTTATAATTACTATTTTTAATTTTAATTCTTTTAATTTATTATTATGCTAATTTTATTATGAATTTTTTTCCTACTTGTTTTATGGAAACTAATCTAATTGGTTTCTAACTTTTTCCTTAACCAATTTAGTTGGAATGTAATTACCCATTAGGTGATATTATCTGGATAATCATGATAAAATATTGTGAATGACAATCAATGGCTTGTCAATTTAATGCATCTCATCTTTTAATGAAAATAATAAGTAAAAAATTAAAAATTAATTAAAAATTTTAATGAATTTTGGCTAAGAGCATTTTTTTGTCCCCCTGGCCAAACCTCCCTTTTATAAATAAGGGAGCATTTTTTGTTTTAGGGAATTTAGGCTTTCAAGAAGAAAAGGACACAAAAAATACTATGTTATTTTCAAGTTATAAAGCTTTCAATGTATATTTTTCTTCTAAAAAGCTTTAGTTTTTGTTGATTTCATTCATTTTTCTTCTTAATAGTGAGCTAAAATCATACTTAAGCTCATGGACTCTTATTAATGTATAAAAGGCTAAACTTGATGGCTATGAGCTATTTTCTTTTATTTGTTTGTTATATTTGTTTTTTTAATACCTATTTTTGTTTCTCAAGTTGTTTTTTAAATGTTGATTTTTGTGTTATGATGTTATATTTGTCATATGTATGATCATATGTCATTTTCCTTGATAGTTTCTTGTTAATATGTTAGAACAACATGTTTATATTTTTTATGACTTATTATATGATGATGTTGATTTGTGTTTGATAAAAGTTGGATATGTGATTTTTAAGTTGGAAAATTTTGTTTGGTGGGTTATATGATGATGGCCAAAATTCATGTATGTGTGATGATTTTTGCGGCTATTTGGTAAATATAGAAAGTTTAGGTATAAAAAAGTAAAAAAAAATTCTAGCCATCCCATGCTTGATTAAAACTCTCATACACACTTCGGAGTGTATTTTAGGCATTTTATTTAGTAGGAATATATTTTTTGGATTTATTAGGTCTTTTTGTAATTTTAAAAAGTTTAAGGGCTTTCATGTAAATATTGAAAATTTTGTTCATGTGAATTTTAAAAGGAAAGTGGCCAAACCTTGCTTGTGATTTTTGTGTTTATTTTAATTTATTTAGTGTTTAATCTTGGCTTTAATTGTGTAGGGACTAATTTGAAAATTTAAGAACTTTTGAGACCATTGGGAAAATCTAGCATTTTAGGTCAAAATGGTCATCTCCAACATAAAATCATCCATTTAGAGTATGTTAGAATATTTCTAGCATTTCACTAGTTCTCTAGTGGGGTGTAGAAAATATCAAAATCTTTTGTATTCTTTTAGCTCTATTCAAGGTATGAAATGCAATTTTAAAAAATTTAAGGACTTAATTGCATTTTTTTTCATTTTAGGTCACATTTGATATCCAAACTACCCATTTAAGTTAAAAATCATTATTTCTTACATTTGTCATGTCCTTTAGGATTACTGAGATACTTTCGTGTTTAAGGTATACCTAAGGCATTTTGGTAAGTTCCTTAGAATCAAGTCTGATGTAGTCAGGATGCTTCTATGCCAAAGGTGTGTATTTAGGATCGATTTACGCTCTTATGATCTTTTTTTTGTGTCCTTTAGAGTTACCAGGATACTTTCATATCAAAGGTATACTCTAAGGTGTTTTAATAATTTCCCCAGAATTGAGTTCGATATAGTCGTCGGGATGGTGTATTAGGATAGGTTCACCTTTCCATTATTATTTTTTAGTCTTTTAAGGTTATCAAGATACTTCCATGTTAAAGGTGTACTCTAAGGGCATTTTCTTAATTTTGCATAAAACCAAGTCCTATATGATTATTGGGGTACTTTCATGTCAAAGTACATAATAGGGATAGGTTTATCATTTTAGACTATTTTCGGGTCTTAGGATACTTTATTAATATTTTTAATAAAATCTAATTTTTTTAGAAAATTAAGGTAATGTCTCCAAGTTAAAATAATATGTGAAATTTTTATCAAAATGAAAGCGATTCTACAAATGATTTAAGTAACAAGATATCTTTTTCAAAGTAAAAATAAAAAATTTTATATTTTTCAAAAAAAATAAAACCTTTCGCATTCTTTCGACCTTCCAAAAGGGTGCGAAAGATATTTTGATTTTTAAAACCTTTCGTGTTCTTTTGGTTTTTTGAAGGGGTACAAAAGAGAATGACAAAAAAACTTTTGTGTTCCACTAGTCCTCTGGTAGAGTACGTAAGAGATTTTGTTTTTCAAAATTTTCAAAGACCCTATTTTCTAGACACGAAATAATAAATCGATTTCATACAGTATTTTTTTTGAATTATAGTTAAATGCTATATGTTGAAACCATATAAAATTAAAATTCAAGTTAATATGAAATTAATTAGTTACCAATTTTTAGGCATCACTAGAGGATCGATCCTTACATGTGATTTTAATTGACTCCTGAACCTTTTATTTGATCTCTGGTATGATTGTGAACCTTGTATTTGGTATTCTAAGGTTTCATAACCCTCAAAACATGAACTTCGACAGTTGACCAATCTCACCTAACCTAAATAGATCGGTTGTGACTCTAAATAAATAGTCTTTTTGTAATGACTATTTAAGATTAGGTCTAGTGATCAATTTATCTCGACCACCTAGTTCCTACGAATAAAAAAATATTAATAACGATATGGCCCATAGAAATAAAAGAATATAAAATAGTGATATATCAAAAAATATAGGAACGGGGGCCTTTTAAGTTAAGCTTGGTCAAGATTCATATCCAAGCCACATTGTGATAGCTTGGCAACTCCACTGAGGATATCTTGTTAAAGAGTCGGGAATAAAATTAATTACATGTTAACTAAATTTTTATTATTTTGGTTTCAATTAGTATTTAATTTTAAATTCCCTTTCTAAGAAAAATTTTTCTTTGCATTATATTAACATTTATTTTACACTGATCTTTTCATGTTTTTTTTTATCTTTTAGGGATTAGGATAATGGATTTTATTTTTAATGTTAGGTCGTAAGAAAGTAAATTTGTCCTTTCGCACACACTATGCACATGTGTAATAATTTCTCCATTAGATATGGAGGGGCATAGGTACCTAATCTTTTAGGAAGGGGTTAAATAGCTTTGCCTTATGAAGTGTTACCCTTTGCCTAAGCTAGTTGAAAGGCCTACCAGGTGTCGATTCTTATGCCTGTCCGAGGTGTTAGTCTTGTAACGGGCATGGAAGACACACCCACTCGAACTAAACCTATTCCAACATAAATCTACAATAGATAAGGATAAGGTACCTCATTTGTTCTTTTTAGGCTTGAAGAATTCAAAAACCTAATTAAAAGTCTAACCTAAAACCTCATATAGTGAACCATACTAACTATCCAATCAAAACCATGCTTGATTTTAGGTGTCACCAAAATAAGAGACACATGAAGGGACAAAGCTATCTATTTCCCTTTATTTTTGTACTTTTATTTATTTGGATAATTTTAGTAGTTACTTGAATAATTTATGATTATCATTACTTTGAAATTTATTTATTTGGTTAATTTTGATACTTTATTTAAATAATTTGTGATTTTCATTGTTTCAAAAGTTTGTTGGGATTTAATATCTCTTAAAAATGCCAACTCATTTTCTTTTTTCTTTTTGGTGCATTCTTCTTCCCTTATATGCACACAAGAATGCTTGCTTTAAAAAAAGAATTTTGACTTAGGTCAATTTTCATTTATGGTTGAACTAGTACATGCAGCCATTATTTCCAAGGAATTTAAGGAGGTTCGTTTTGAGTTCGAATTCAATCAACAAAAGAAATGGGGACTGTATACTGAGGGGTTTTGTGTCAAAATTGCCAAAGATCACACATATAGACCTTCACCAAAATAATTTAAGGAAGTCAACCAAACTATAGGATCAGTGAGGAATCAAAGCAAACCCAGTTTGTAATAAAGTATGGACGAATTGCTTTCTTGCTCAAAATACACATGGATAAAGAGTTAGTCAGGGCTATGTTGGAGTTTTAGGATCCATCATCCCAATGTTTCTCATTCAACCAACATGACATGACCTCAACTCTAGAAGAGATTTAGGCTCTCCTCAAGCTTAGGCCGTTGGAGTTGAGACCCATTTATTGCAAAGAGTGCAATTCGACCAGCTTTAGTAAAAAATTGAGTCAAATTTTGGATATGGATTTCAAAGTCGGCCAACATCATATCGAGCATAAAGGGAACACTAGCGTCATTTCATGGTAGTTTCTACAAAGGTATCTCCAAATGCGATCTGACACTAAGAAAGCTCATGATGCATTTGCTTTTACTATATATAGGATGGTTTTCTTCCTAAGAGTGTTGGGACATGTTAAGGTAATAGTAGTGAATTTATTTAACTGGTTAGAAAGAAAAATGCACCCAGCTTCAGTAATTCTAGCTGAGATGATTTGAACGCTAAATATATGTTGAAAACAAGGTAAAGGGAGATTCTTGGAAGTGCTTCATTATTGTATATCTGGGTTGAAAGTTAATTTTAGGGTAAAAAGTAAAAAAAGTCAAACCATACTTCTTGCATGCTATCTCTCTTTAGGAATTCATCAAAAAAGAATGGCCTAAGTTTGGAACCAAGAAATAATGGGTTGAAAAGCTCAAAAACTTGGCTTTTAGTGATTTAACTTGGAGGGCACCTTGGTTTTCACTAAAACGCTTTGTTATCAGTGTGGTAATCAGCTTTTTATGCCTTTACTCAACATATAGGGAACATGGGTTATGTGCCATTATTGGTTTGAAGACAATATGCAGTAGTTCATCCCCATGACTTCAAATTTAACTAGTATGGACTTAGAATATTAGGGTAAAGATTATGGAAAGTCACTTCAGATAGTTGTTTTACACTACAGGGAAAAGCATAAGCTAAAGTTACATGCATACATAGATAAAACCACTCTAGGGTATGATGCTTGGAGGAGAGTCTAAGGCTATAACATAATCGTTCTCAGCTAGGACTATTCCTTGAGTATCTATCCAATTAGAGACTATAATGCCATCTAAGATTTATTTGATTAAGGAGAATGCTGCCAAGGAATGAAAGAGAATAAGTGATGAGAATCATTAGCTCCAAGATGAAGTGGCTTATTTTTTAATTAAGATAGAAGCAAAAGGAAAATAAGTCAAATGAATGAACGAAAATTACAATTTAATGAAAAATTGACTGAACTAAATAGAACAAGAAAATAAAGCTTGTCAAGATATCCAAGAGTTCTAGTAGCATTGCTAAGGGAATGAAAGAGGAAATTTGCAAGCTTAATGAAGAGTTAGAAGTCTGAAAGGTAAAGCTTTGGGAAGAGAAGCCAAACAAGCTATTTTTGAAAGAGGAAAAATAGAGTATATTGACACACATCTCTAGTTAAGGAGGTATATTGAAAAGAATGAACAACTCCAAGCTACCCTAGATCGAGAGCATAAAAGGGCATCTCAGCTACCTAAAAAAAGACAAGGTCTCACAATAACTATTGCATAGATGGGATTGGAGTTATAATGCAGAGGAAATGACATTCGTGCATTGGTACAAGCCTACCATGATCTGAATGTGTATTGAGCTGATAAACTTAGGTGGGCTAAAGATGATGGCAAAAGGTAGGTAGCTAATTCTTTTGGCTAACAGATATACATAGATTATCCAATAGAATAGATCCACACAGTTGTCATCCAAGCAAGGAAAATGACAGAGAAGATTAAAGCCTTATAGACCATGTAAGAAAATACGAGCATGTTGTACTTTAGTTTTTGGATGAGGCTTAGAAACAATATCATCAAGTTAGGACTTTCTTTGAATATAGCCTCTACATGATCAATGATGTGAATATGTAGTTTATCTAAAGTTAATAGAAAATTTTTGAGTTCAGAATCTTTTGTTAAAGTAAGCGTCCCCGCATATGCATTCATATACTCATACCATGCATACATATGCCCATACATTTACAACAAAATGTATATACATACATGTTTATTAATTTCATTAGTTCATAAATAAAAATTAATTAACTCAAAGAAATTTAGAAATTTATTAAGGTTCCAACATTACAAACCCAGAGAGATCAACTCAACCATTACCTACTCATCGATACTATACTAGATTCAGAACAAGAAGAATGGCTAAGACCTACTTTACAAGATTAGAAAAATTAGAAGCAAGTCATTGACAGGCCCAAAAGGCCATGCTGAAATGGCAAGAAAAACTATAAGCTCAAATCAGAAGGATGATAGAGTTGTTAATGCAAGGGAGCCAATTTGCCAACAGCCAAAGATAAATATTAATACTCTTGCTGAGGGATCGGGGGTACTAATCAAGGAACATACAACTAATGTTCTGACTAATACCCAAAATATGCAACAAAATGTCCCTAACAACTAATCCTTATGTTATCATTATTAACCTTGACACCCTTTTGCAAGGGGCGAGTGCAAGAGCTATAATTGCTCAAAAAGAATCAACTGCCCCTAGTATTGATGAAAAAAAAGTAAATAAAAGGGTAAAGAGCAGGCTAAAGTAGAGATTGAAAATGAGAAGTTACATTTTCTTGAAAGAAGGTTAAAAGCCATTGAAGGGGCTAAACTATGTAGTATTGCAGACATTAAGGACTTCAGTTTAGTACCAAATTTATTCTTCCCATCAAAATTTAAAATGCCCGAGTGTAAAAAGTATGATGGCACCACTTTCTCTTCAATGCACATTAAAATGTTTATTGGGAAAATAGCTAGCTATGCCTAGAATAATAGGCTTCTAATTCACTATCTTAAAGAGAGCTTGTTTGGATTACATTAAGATGGTATAATGATCTGAACTACACTTAGATTCAATGTTAGACTGACTTGGCCAATGCATTTATTGAATAATATAAACACATGGCTAAATAAGTGCTCGATAAACTAACTCTCTAGAATATGGAGAAGAAATCTACAAAATCTTTTAAAGAATATGCATAAAGATGGAAAGACATGGCTTCTCAAGTTCAACCTTTCTTAACTTAGAAAGAGACCACAATGCTATTATTAACACCATACTTCCCCTTACTATAACAAGGTGGTAAGGAATATGATAAAAAATTTTATAGATCTTGTTATTTTCGGAGAGATGAAAAATTACGATAGGGTCTCTACTATAAAGAAGCCAGGGCTAGGAAAGAAAAAAGAAGAGGCTCTATATATTAACTATTTTGATTAACTGTATTTCAAAGACCTTATCCTTATTACCAAAACCAAAGATAGCAAACCCAAAATACCTACTCTCTTAGCATACATCGAGCTCCTAATTCAATATCACGTAGACTACCTTTCTAAACCTTCTTTCACAAAACCAAACAAGATCCAATGTCAATCCACAAGCCCAAAGAGCTAACCAACCAAGACTTTGCTTTGATCCCCTTTTTTACTCTTATAAGGAAATGTCTGATAAGTTTTTTAAGGCATAATTAGTGGTCCTTATTTTTTACAAAAAACATAAAGGTAATTACTCTAGTTGGATGACCTAGATCTGCATTATGAGCATCATGTAGTAGCAAGTTAATTAATCAAAAACTATGCTCTTTAAGCAAAGGGGTTCAAAGTCTTCCTAAAAAATGCACCTTACAATTCGATAATGCCCCAACAACTAATGTGGCAGCACTAATTATCCCTAACCTAAAATTAATGCTTTGATTACTAAAAAAGAGTGATGAGAGGAGCTAAAGGTCCAAGAAGTTAGAACTCCAGGGAAAAAGTATGGGAATTCCTAACTAAAGATAGGATCTTTGGTCAGAATCATGAAAGCATCACTAGCCAATCTGATCTTGATGCTAACTCTTGTAAATTTCACAGGACATCATGACACACTTTACGAAATTGCGTAAACTTTTTAGCCATGATCCAAAGAATAATGGACAATGGTGAAGTTAGTTTCTTTGAAAAAGTTGAACTAAGGGAAGCAAAATTAGTTACATGGCTAATAAAGGATCATCATAGCCACCTTATGGTGTTATTTGCCCTCTTGCCATTTATTGCAACCAGGTAAATGTTGATCTGGATGACATGGAGACATTCGAATGTCTCGAGACAAAATTCGAGAAAACAAATCGATTTTGACCAAAACTAAAAATAGGGCACAGCATCACACTATCTTGCTTTCTGAATTTATTCTAAATTAGTTTGAAAGATTTAAAAGGTGGACAAGACACCATTAGAAAGATAACTCGATGAGGGTCATTCTAAAAGTATTTCCAATATCCCAAGAAGTCACTTTCCAAGGGAATAAATTTTCAAGTTTGAACTGATTGATCTGCTAGCAGAGCAGAGGAGTAACAAAGTGTGTCAAAATTTGAAAAATCACCCAGACTCATTTGGTGTCAAAAAATTGCAAGTGATACCTTTCTTAAAAGGGAATTTCATGAACATTTTAGGAAAAATGTTTAAAAATTTTGGGAAAATCATTTAGTATGTCTGAAATGTCCAAACAAGATACATGTCCGGATTCTAAAGGTTTTAGACTATTTAGATTTAAAAAATCATAACTTTCTCATTCGGACTGATCCGAAGATGGACAAAACCTCGTTCTAAAGATATTTTGACACACTTTCTGGAAAAATATCATGAAATTCATTGAAAATTGTTTGGGATTTTAAAATGATTTTTCAATTTATGACAGCAATACTACCAACAGGGGATAAAACAAAGTGGGGGATATTTCTTGTTTTCCTTATGTTTACGGGCCTATATTTGAGTCATTGACATTCGAACGTCCATGACTGATGGGAAAGAGTGGCATAAGTATCACGAACTCGAAAACAAGGCACTAATATTTCAGGGATGGGTGTAAGATCATTTTCATTTGAAAGTCAAAAGATTTAAGCTTGTTTAACCAAGATTCTAGATTTGGAAAAACTTAATTTTCCCTAAGATATTTTGCTAGCTTAAAGGAAAATGCAAAGCCCATGCTAATCTTCATTGGTTGAGGTTAACATGCTTGGCTTGGGCGGTTTCAAAAATCAGTTTTTTTGACAGCCATCAAGCATGCATTTTGACAAGGAGGAGACAACAAACATACAAGGGGATGGCACATAACATGCTTAGGGGTGCTAATTTTACTAATGGCATAGACAAAGAAAGTGTTATGCACTTTGATAAAAAAATGTTATGAATGCTGAAAATGATAATGATTCATGCAAGTTAAGGTGCAAATATGCTTGAAATATGTTAGGCTAATGATTCATGCATGGACTAATGATAACAAGATGCATAAAGAGAAAGAAAAAAAATGCATGAGTAAGAGATATCAAACTAATGAGTATAAGGTAAGGCATTTTGCACATTAAAGACACCTAAATCCTAAACTACCACAACC